>WAAG01075271.1:1077-11915 GCA_013390105.1 Tichodroma muraria
TATTGAGGGGGGTGGCTATTTTTTAAGATGATCATCCAGGAATGTATGTAAACTTATCCAAATCACATAGGCCTTGCATCTAGACAATATTAAGAGTAATAAATAAAATCTCTGGGGTTTTTTTTAGTTAAAAGAATTTTTTCCAAATTGAGTTAATTCATCTGTTTTAGTTATTTCTACTTATATTCTCTTGAGTTTGTATCTTCTTTCTTGTTTTAGCTAACTGTATCTGTTTACAAGAATAATCTTGGTTTTTCTGTCTTTAGTAAATATTCTTCTCATTGAATTAATATTATGATAAGTTTTAAGATTCACTAGAAGTTACATAAATTGTCAATAGATTAATGTGAGACATCTCTGAAATTTTGTTGTCATTATGTTGAAAATTAATAGAAAGTGGAAATAATTTCCTCAATGTTATATATATGTGAACATGTATCTGCACACATAGAATAAATAGACATAATGCAAAATCTACTGAGATTTTTACATTAATGTAATGCCTCATCATCACAGGCAGGAAAACCTGCAAAAGTATTCTATAGGAGAAAGGAGATTTAGACAAATTTTGTGACAATGAAAAAATTTCTTTTGAAATTTACACAGATTCTCTTTTCTGAGTCAATGCACACTTGGATTTCTTTGTTTTAGTCTATAGTGGACAAGTCATATTCTACATCTGCAAAATAATAAGGGTTCTCAAGACAGAAAAAAAAAGTGCTTTCAGCAGAATCATGCAGGGTTTTTCTTCCTCAGGAGAAACCTTAGCCAGAAGAATATATAATTTGATGTAGTGTGAGAAAAGTTGAAGTGACCCTTCATTTTCATGATTCTGTGATTCAGATTTCTAATATAGGCAATATAATTTATCATCATCATGGTTAAGAGTATCAAAGAATTTATCACAATACTTTGAGGCATCTGTGTTCTTAATACAATTCCAAAAGAACATAATATTAAAAATATATTTCATTTTGGTAAAAATGCTATCATTAAACATGAAAAAAAAACCACCAAAAACCGTCCTGTATTGTGTATTAGAATCTAACATTTCTATCATACACAGATTTTTTCTACATTTCTTTCACTTCAAATAGAGAGACTAAATTTTGTTTGAGGAAGATAGAAAGGAAAGTCTTTGAGGAAAGAAAAGGCTTTTAAAAACAAGCCTGACAACCATTTTTAAATCATTCCAACACATTACATGTCAGAATCTAGAATAATTCTAAAATATTTCAGTAATATTCACAATAGTAATGAATGATCAAGTGGATACATTAGCTAAAATGAAAGGAGCAGCAAACATAAGCAACATAAACTTAGTATATAATAACAGCCCGTGATTGGACTAAAAGTCAAAGGAGGGTATGCAAAAATTATTATATCATTTGATGTGCTTTGGATGAATATTTCCAGTCTATTCCTTCACCGAGTTGTAAGTTTGCTTGTAAGGGCAACATACGTTTTTCTAGTCTAGGACTTGTACAGTAAGAACCAAGTAACACTGGGATGCTAACTACATTAAACAGTACAAGAATTTCATGAGAATGTCTCTTTTTGTAGCTACTGTATTCTTTATGTGTGAAATATTTGCACGTGTATGAATATGCAAGCAGACAACTGCACATCTGCTTCTCTAGGCTTCTTGACTTAGGACTTTCTAGAAAGTAATATACACCAGCTACTGCAAAATAAACCTCTCAAAAGTGTCTCAGATAGAATTGTGCTTATAGATTATTTTGCAATTTAGAAGACAAATGAGGATAAAGGATAATGGGTTTTTTCTCTTCTTTTTTTTTCTTTAATTAAAAAGTAAAATAGTTCTTTGTCACTTTAAGGAATGAGCAATTAGAGGAAAAGGATGTATGCAACCATAAGTATTTTTGTGAAAGTGTATCCCTTTGTTTTTTCTCCCTAACCAGCAATATTCTGTGGATTTAGATCAAATCGTGATGAAAACCACATTTTTATCAAGGTCGTCTTTAACCAAAAAGAACAAAACAAGGGAGAATGTTTAATCAAGCTTTAATTGTGTAAGCTCTGCAAAACATAAAAAAAAAAAACAAGCAGGAAAAAAACCTTGTTTTTCCCAAATGCATCATGCTCAGGCTTTATTGATGAAAACAATAGTTTTTCTTCCCTGAATGTTTTTAACTGAGCAGTCCTTGAAATACATTTTTGACAAACACACTAAATACCTCAGAAAACACATGTGGATCCAGCAGAGACTCAGCCTGTTTAGAAGCATTCTGAGCTGGTGACTATTGTTTTTCCAAGAGGAAAAACAGGTCATTTAAATGAGTGTCGTGGTTTCAGTGTGAACCAGACAGAAAACTATCAATTTGGGTTGCCAATTTAGAAAGGAAATCAAAAGAAAAAAAGAAATTCTATAATCAAGAGCAAAGCAGGCTTAAGCTTGAAAAGGACAGACTTTTATTAACTAACACAAAAAAAAAGAAGGAGAAGGAAAAAAAACAACAAACTCTTAGAATTAGAATGAAACCTTTCAAACATTCTTCCTCTATTACCAAAATTTCTCTCACTCTCATTAACAACATACAGAAATTACATTTAGAAACTTTCAGTCAGTTTTTCAATTCTAGAATAGTCTTTCTTCAATTCTTCTAGAGATTGGAGCATCTTTTACTCGCTATGGAACTAAAAACTGAAACAAAACAAGACAAAACAAACTTTTCATGATAACAGCCGCCCGGAAAACATTTATATCATGAAAATTCCTCCCATATTTACAGCTCTTTAATAGCTGTACTTCTGGGCCATAATCGATCCATGGGGTTTATTTTTTTAAAGACAAAACTGTTCAACAGCAAAAGTTCTCTTCTTCATCTTCTTCTCTAGGACAAAATTTCATTGCTCTGTCTAAATTTCCCAACAGTCACAATCATCTCAATACTGGCCCCGTCAATATAGTGTTCTTTTGCTCAGATTTACAATTTGAACCGTTCATCTCCCCATATTCTTTTATGGTTTAAAGGAAAATTGTCTCATTATATTACAGTCCATCACCATAGCTTATAAAAGATTTTAATGTAAAAATAAAACAACTCCTTATCTCTCCTCCACTTAAAATATCACCTTCAATTTCTGACTGTAGAATATCCTTACGCAGTTTCTCTATGTGTCTTCATTCTGTCCTTTCTTTCACTCCGGAGAGGATAGAAGCTTTCTGGTTTCATCTGAATATTTAGAGAGTTCACAAAAGGCAGCAGCCATGCCAAAGCAGTCAGATTTACTAAAACAAGCCGTGCTGGGGCTGCAGAGTTACTCTTGGCTTTAGTCCTGGCTGGATTCTTATGGTTAGAGAGAAAGAAAGTTAGTGGATTCTTCTTTCCACCCCTCGGTCTCATTAGGGTTAAATTAGTCCAGAGTGAACTCCACTCAGAAAAGCCATCCCCGCCTGATCTGCGTGATCTTTCGTGGCTCTGAGACAGCCCTGAGGAGTTCTTTTACCGACCATGCTGCAGGAGAAGAAAACTCGAATTCCATCGGCCAGATATCAGCAGCGTAGCTCACAGCTTGGCTCTGCAGTCCTTTTTCCTTTTTTCCCGGTCAGCCTGACCCGCTTCCCCCTCCCCCCCAGGCCCCGACGGCCACGTGGGGAGAGGGGGAGCAGAGGACGATCGGCAGGAGCTCTTACCTGCGTCTCCACCGGAAAACCAAGAGAGCATTGATTCCCGCGTTTGCATTTAAAAAGTGTATCGTAAAAGGCGTACCCACGCTTTCATTGGTTTTATCAAATGTCAGTAATACACATTGGCCAATCACGGCCAAACTACTACAATGAGTTAGGTAGGCCCTTACTACTGGAGGCTGGAGTGTGGTGTTTTCTCTGCTATTTACAGTTGACTATGAATAGGCTTATTCAATGTTGGAGGAGCACATAGTGAAGAGGTCTTGTGCCTGCATCTGCTTGTTATCATCCTTATTGTGGTGAACATTTCTCAGGGAACAGCGAGCTTTTCTAGCTATAATTCTTAGAAGGCATTAATCAGCTTAATTATCAACTGCTGAGGAATGTGTTACTTCAGCTAAAATTTGGACATGAGTCAGATTTGTATGTAAAACACATAAAAGAGTTATTAACTCTGAACCTTCTCTTTGCTTTAGGGGCAGAATTCTGCTTCCAAAGCAAAGATAGATTCAGCTTCTGCTAATGGAAAACTTAATTTCAGCAAAGAAAAGAAAAATTAGTTATAAAACTAGGAAAACCAAAGATGTAGAAGACATTAATTTCTCTTCTCTAGCTCGATTAACCAGCATAGAACTAGTTAAGTAGATATCTTAAGTGGATAGAACAAGAAGACACATCTGAGTACCAGCTGTAGTGAGAAAATCTTGCATTTACTACTGAATCACAAGGCAAACAAGTTTTGTGGACATAAACTAAAAGTCCTTTCTTGTAAATAGTGTATAGGAAGTGTTTTCCTTTTGGAAATAAATAATCTAAGATACCTTTCTACCAATTTTATGTATTTTGGAGGCACCTATCTCTGCAATCCATAAACACAAACATTCTTGTTTATTTTTTATTCCTTATAATTCTTTTTCCCTCTACATATTTTCCTATGGTGACTAAAAGATAAATCCCAGTGTTGCACTCTTTCTTTCTTTTTGTTGACACTACAAGCCAGAATGCAACAAAAACAGAAGTGGAAAAGTTTTTTGTGTTGCTACCATCATAAAAGTACCAAAAGATGATGATTCCATTTTTGAAGTACACTGTTCTGCAAGGTATATGTTATTTACTGTAAGTTTACTAGAAATCTTGACCATATATTTGTATGATATTTTAATAAGTATTAACAGTCTCAGTATGGTAGCTTCTCAGAAGATAATGATGATAATAGTTTTCTAGTTACTGCATTTTCAATTCTAAGAAATATATCTGAAGAAGATATCTAGATGGTATATATGAACTGAAGGAGTTGGTAAAAGATTAAAAAAATCAGTCTTAAAATGAGTTTCAATACGTGTTTACAGGATGGTTTACTTTCATCCGTAGCACACAATGAATAATCAGAGTTAATCGTAAGAAAAAGATAATACTTGTCATTTACCAATGACAATAAATCAATTTTGCACCAGGAGCAAGGTAACTAAGCCATTCCTACTTATGGTTGCTTGTTATGAAAGTTTTGTCTTAAACTGTTACTTAGTTAAACCTACTGAAACGTAATACATTCTGTACTTGCTCAAAATATATTATTTTTGTCCTTCACAATTGGTCAAATTGAATGCTGTAATTTAAGTTTCCAGAGTGAAACTCTCAAAAGATGTATTTTTGTGCAAAGATCTTATATTAATCTTTTGAATTTTTGGCTGTAGAAAATACTTGGGATAGACAGGAATATGAGGGAGTTATTTAAAAACTTACTTTCAGACCCTACAGCTAGCATAAGAGTTTGCCTACTAATATCTCAGATTGGTATGTGTGCATGTGTGTATGTGAACATTTCAGGTGGGGGAAATGTCAGCTAAAGAATGAAAAAAGTTTAGTAAAAAGCTGCTATGATTGGCTGGATAACATTGACATTTACTGTACCAGAAAATTATGGAAACATTAGAGCTATTAGCTGTCAGTCATTTCTGTGAATAGTTCTAAAATAAGGTTGTAGAAAAAGTATCTGTGTAGCTTATTTTTTAAAGTGAGTTTCACAGAAGCCACAGAAGTGCTTAGAAAGTGCTGTCATAGAAAGTCTTTTATTTCTTTTCCCCTCCAAACAGTAAAGTGAAGCACTGAGGAGTACAGCATTAGTTTAAAGATCACTGTAAAAAAAGTGGAAAAGAAAGAGGACTTGAGGGTCAGAAATATAGAGCAATTCAGTGTGGAAACCATATAATTTTAAAAGGCAATTTTTTTCCACAAAACCTGAAATTTGGAAAGGTCAAACTAATTTATATAACTTATTTTTCTTAAGAAATAAACAGTTTTACCATAATGCTAGGAAATGTTCCTTCTTTATTGCTTTCTTCCTTGAGAACACTCTGCCCTGGAGACAATTTCTGTAATTCACTGAATGAGAAACTGGAGAAAACAGAGAGAATGATGGAAATTCAAGCACCTGTGAAGTTTGAACGTGTGTGCTTGAAGCAAACTCTTTAAAGATCAGTTATTTAACCTATCCCATAAACCTTGCTCTACTGATTTCTGTTTCTCAAAGCAGAGGCAGCATACCTCGATGCTAACTTTTTACAAGTTAGGAAACTGTCTCACATTTGATTTATTTTTTTTAAATACATAACACAGTGATGTTAAAAGTGTTACTCACCATAACAAATATATCTGTTGTAGGTATAGACAAGCAAGATGTCTGAAAACTGGTCCTCATTTAAACTTTATTAGTAACTTTTACTGAAAGGCTGTAGTGTAATCCAAATAGTTACAGGAGAAGGATAAATCTATAATCTTATGGCAAAAAATAATTTCTAAATAAGTATGACTGCTAATACATGGCATTTAAACCGTGAAAAAAAAAAAAAATTACACTATCTTTTTATACCTTTGAAAATTCTTACAATGTACAAAAAACTAAGGATAGTTACTTAAAATCCTACATAAAAGCATGTTATTATGAGATCTCTAGCATCTGACCATGACTGCAGTATGCTGGAAGGTGATGTGTTATGCATAGTCAGCATGCTGGCTGTACAGGTCTGTGCACAGCAAAAATCTATCACACTCTTCACATCTACACATGCTGCACAAGCCTGTTTGTTGCTGTAGGCACAGCTCCGGATGCCTCTTTTGTCTTTCCCGCTTTTCCTGCCAAACAGTACATGTTTGCTGTTCACATATATTTTTCTCCTTCGTCATCTTCCTGTCTTGGTACTGTTAGTGGCTAGAAACTTAGATAACTCTTCCCTAAGTTGCAGTAAACTTTTTATTTCTAAAGGCATTTTGAATCTGTTTTTTCAGTCAGTCTCACAGTCCTCTCTGTCCATTAACCGTCACACCTGGCATAACCCTTTGGCCATAATGGAACTTGTTTGTTCATTACACCATAGACCTCAGTGAGGCATTTAGGTGGATAAGCTTCTTCATTTTGGAAGACTCTGCCTAATGCTGAATGTTATTTTGGTGAAGTTTTGAAGCAACAACTATTAGGTCCAGCTTCAGCTAGCTCTTACCTTGGAAAAGCAAAAACTGTCATTGCATGTTCATTCTTACCACAACACTCACAATTTGATAGACCACATCTATCTCCAGCACTGAAATTTTGATTATAGTCTAGTTGTTCCTTAATCACAAAAATTATGCTACAGTCTAATCATCCTCTTCACCTTTTCTTCTGTCACATATATTTTGTTGAAGGATTTGAATTGCTTACAGTCTTTGTCAAAACTTGAAACAATCCATTAGTTCTGATTTCAAAAGATTATTCCCAGGGTATATGTGTGTGTATGCATGTGTGCGTGTGTGCGTGTTTGTAAACACTCCTAACATTGCAGCAAAAGCCTTCCTTTAAAACAAGACCTGCAAGCAAGACTCATAGATCTGTCGAGAGAAGAGATTTTCAAATCCTTTGAATTCAAGATGTTTTCCTGGCCTACTCCATAGAATTTATTGCTAGAGGACACATCAGTTTCAAGTTAAAAGTGTGAAGTGGGTAAAGGAAACAAAGCTAACAGAAAGGAAGGGAAAATTATTGAAGATTTAGTAAATGTTTTATTAGCTGAAGATATTTGTGCCTTCAAACAGATTCAGACTGGGAGTTCTCTACTGGAGAGCTCTCAAAATACATGAGGAGAAAGATGACCTGTGGAGGCTGTCTAAAACAGCATTCCTGCTCCCAGTGTGGTTACATAGAACAGGTTGTCCAGAATATTGTGAAATCGGGTTTGCAAAATCTTCTAAAATAGACATTCTCCTAAATGTCTATTTAATCTTCTAAAATAGACATTCTACAACCTCTCTTAGCAAACTAATCAGCCTCACAGTAGACACAGGCAGACAGAAAGGTAAAAAGGCAGGAGAAATAATGAAAAAGAAAAGAAAGTTTTATGTTCAAAGGTCCCTCTGTTCACATGAAAGACAATTCCCGTCCTCCCCTGGTCTGTTCTTTCTGATGAAACAGTGACCCATCCGCAGCAGCACTCCAGCCATGTGAGCTGTCTCTCCACGTCTCTTTGAAATCAATGAAATTGCAGCCCTTGGTCTGCACAGAGATGTCTGATGTCTACCTCCTTTCTTTTGCTCCCCATCATGTGTGCATTAACATACAGGTACTTCAGAGAAAATTTCAGTCATATTCATTTTATGGAAAGGGTATGAGACCTTTTCCTGTAATGCTGTCCTACAGATACTTCCTGATTTGTGTGTGCAGAATTCAGATGACCCCACTACAGCTCTGGAGAAATCATATAACCCAAATCTTCTTTACCTCAAGCAAAAAGGAGTCTGTAAATGTAGAAGGTGAAAGAAAAAAAGAATTTTGAAAAACTTATATAATATACATAACCTAGACCAAGAATAAAAGGAGGAATACTCTCAGTGAATCAAAACCACAGAGTTATTCAGATATTTGAGAACCTACTTTTAACTCATTTTACTGTGATGGCTTGCTTCACACAACTAAGAAAACACTTTAGAGAATAGATTACACAAACTAAATTATTCCATATAATTCCATGCCTTTCCATCAGATCATGCTGTTTAAGCTATGAATAAGCCCATTGATTCATAGGAGGGAGCTCAGGAAGTCACAGGAGTTGTCTTCAAACACAATGGTCCTGGAAGGTAGAAAAGGTATATTTACCATAAATTTTGTCTATTCTCATTCTGAATTTCTTCTATTCTTCTAGTGCTCCTACAAAAATTCTTCTACCTAAGCTTGATACAATCAAACAAGACCATGATATTTTATTCTGCAGTTGTAGTCAGCAATGTCACACAAATAACTACCTGTAATTACCATCTACTAACAGTGGGAATTACGGCACGTGATTACACAAAGTTAAATTAAAACTGAAATAGATTTAAGGAGTAGTCACCTGCTACTAGACAGTCTTTATGACTGCAAAAAGATAAGATTAAATTATTTCCATTCAGGGCAAGTGTTAAAGATGTTAGGGAAGCCACTGAAACCAGCAGCTTTTGGAGCTCAGGGACTTCTTCCTGATGTGTGGAGCCCAGCCTGGCACACCCTGAGACTCGGACGTCTCAATCCCAGGCTATTGAGAAGACTGATGCTTTCTCCTTTTGCAAAATTCATCTGGTTTCAAGGCTGACCCCTAAGCACACAGGACACCAGTGCCAACTGTCACACAGACTGCTGCCGACAGGGCACTGCGTTCAGCAGCACGCACGGATAGTGCCACCAGAGCTCATAAAGGTAAGTGAAAATGGCCAAGTCCTGCTCCTAACCTCTGGTTGATCTGACTGAAGTTTACAAGTGTAAGCACACTTTCCACAAGCACACCCACACTTAGGTAAGGCTCTTGGACATCTGCATGAGCCCTAAATACATCTAATATCAACACCCAGATCCTGTGCCCACTTGCCCAGTATAAATGTCTCCTCCCACATGCTGTGTAGTCCAGTCTGAAACTTTGAATTGAACATATGTACACACCGGATAAAGTTCCTGGGCTCCTTTATATGTGTGTGTGTCCCAGGTTAAGAAGGTCAGAGTCATTAAGCTCTGCTAATGGCCTCAGGGCTTTGATACACACCATCTGAAGCCCCATCAGGTCACTTATTCATAATGAATACCTGAAATATCTGATGGAACAGCATCTAAATTAATTTTTTTAGATCAGATGAGAGAGTAATCCGTCTTTAAATAATATAAGTAACCATTATTCACTCACTTAAGTATTCATGGTGGCAGAAGTACTTATATTAGTACACTAAGCAAAGAAAAATAAAAAAATAATATTTTTATACTAATGCTTGGTATGTTGTACCATAAATATCAAGTCCATAAATTTAAATAGTGGTGTAATGAAAACGCAATATACAGAACTCCAAATCCTATTAATAATGCAGTAGTTTTCTTAGCAATACATTTAGAAAAATCACAAATCAAACCCTTTCAAAAATTTTATGAGCTAAGAAATCATGGAATTAAAATAATGCGCTCTATACGACACCATTTATTCACTTCCGTCCTTTTGCACCCAGTTATAGCTCTGTCCTTAGTGGAGCAGAATGTGAGAGGATGATGTTTGCACTTGACTATCAAGAGTATAGAATATTTCTCAGATGGAACACATAATAAATGAGTGTATGATAGGTGGTTATGACTATCTGTAGCAATATTAATTCATGGACAAATGACTATTAAGAGCGTTAAGTGAATGAAAAAAAGTAATGAAAATTGTTTTTACTGGAATGTGTCTGAAATGGTCTGTTCATGTTTATCTGCAAATAAAAGTGAGAAATGGTCTTTGTCTCCATTTTTAGTTCAATGTACGACTGGCAAGATGGAAATCAAGCTTTTGGGGAGAAGCAGATTTTCTGATCATCACTTGTTTTTAAGTGCTACTCATCAAAATTAGAAGATATATTGCTATACTGAATTTCAACTAGAGTTACATCCTAAAATTAACTTTTTCATAGACAAAAATACCCAAGTGAAGCAAAGTTTAGATAAAACTCCCAAACCTAAGAAGATGTCATAGAAATATGAGAAATTTCCCAAACCATTCTTCTTTCTAAGGATCGTTATGTATTCATTTATTTAATTACCTGGGACATTGTTGCTCAAGCCCCATAAAGAGAATTTTGTAGGGAAAATTATAAAAGTATGATTAGTTACACAACCATAGAAACATAAAATTTAAGATGTTGTGATGTAGTAGTTTGGCCGTAATTG
>WAAG01075285.1:8521-44985 GCA_013390105.1 Tichodroma muraria
TGCCCAGCAATGAATGCTGTTCTGTCAAAAGCTTTTCCACAGAACGAAGCAAAAGTTACACTCAATTGTTATAACTCAATTTAAAATGTAATGCAGGACATGGGACTAACAGTGGGGGTTTCTGCTGTGCTACTTCCTTACAAGCTGAGTTAACAAGAGATTTCAGTGTTATTTCACCTGTGTAGCCTCAACTTCCAAAGCAGTTCAGGTCTTCCTTCCCTCTCTCAAAATTCATTAAAAAGTTTAACTTGAGCTGAGATGTTGTACACAAGTTCTCTGCCAAGAACAAATTTTTACAACTTAGTTTTAAGCTCCTTTAAAAAAATATCCAGAAATTTATAATGGAAACATTGACAGTGCCCATAATCACAAGTACAGAAACTTTATTGCAAAAGGTAGTTTGCATTCCATCCAAAAAGAAAAGAAAAATTGGTCAACTAAATTCCACATGCATTTTGTAACAATGGCCAATTATGAGATCAGTAAAAGCAGGTGCAAATAAAACATACTGGGGATTTAAACACTGACGATGGCCCCATAAAGCCATCACCTTGGTCATTAAACTCTGACTGCGCAAGAGGTTTGTTGGTTTTTTTTAGAAAGTCTTGAATTACTTTGCAACTCACTTCTCCTGAGCAAATTCTTCTCCTAGTCATCATCACAGGCTAACTTGGCAAATCTTTGAATCATGCTTCCAAGTCCTAACAGCTTGGCCATTCCCTGATATTAGTAATACAGGATTTATATTCAGTTTTGTCAATTATGTCTCTTGGCTTAGCCTGATGAAGCCCACCACTACACATGTGCAGCTCAGTCACACAACAGCCAGATATTCCCACTGACAGACTCTACCCTACAACTTATCCTGAGTTCTTCCTTCTGCCTCAGGACACCTTCCATGCGCCTGTAGGAAATGGATTGCTGCACACTGCAGCAAACCGCAGCTCACAGGCTACGCAAAAGCAGTGCTGAGCTTCCTACAACACTGCCCAGAAGAGTCAGTTGTACCTCAAACAGAAAGCATCAGGATTCACCTTTAGCAGTACATTCCTTTCAATATTCTGAACACACTTCCAAGTCTCTTAAACGTGCAGCAAAGACTGAAACACAAAATGCAGAAAAATACAGGAAAAATCATGCACTTGGTTACATTAAAAAGGTACAAAGCCAAGGTGCTAATGGGCCACATGGGGAAGCAGAACAGCGTCAAATGTTAGGCCCATTCAACACTCTTACAAAATAAAGCTGAGAATCACAAAATTCAGAAGCACAGCTCAAAAACATGTGACTGTGAACTAGCCTTGACACCTGCTTATGTCATTAATAAAATATTTAATAAATGAAAAACACTGGGTTTTCACAAGTGCCTTAACAGTGCCGAAATGTGTTAGTCATCCAAGAAGAACTCTCACTTAAGCACTGGAAATTACAGAACAAGAAAATCAAACCAAATTTTTACAAGGAAGCCAGCTCAAATGCTAAATCTGGACTGTGCTACCTGCAAACATTCATTACCAACAATGACAGACTGCTAGCCCTTTTAACCAGAAGGGAAAAGACTATCTCTCCACTGCAGCACATAGTGTACAATTTTTGGATCTGAGACAGGCAGCTACACTGGGCTTTCAGTATGTTCATTAAACAAGCCCAGGAAATTCAAAGCTGCTTCATACAGATCAAATGAACTCAAAGCAATCATCATTTTTTCAGTCTTTCCCAGTGGGTAAAAGTAAGTATGGGATAACATTTAATAATTTTCCTTACCTAGAAGTAGTTATTTGAATAATATTTACAAAGTTAAACTGTAATACAGTAAATGTGTTAATGATAAATTGTTTAAGCAATTCAACAAAAGGAAAAAAGCACCCAGCAAAAAAGGCAGGCTGTTCTAAAAAATGAAGAAAGTAAATTTATGTTCATTACAACTATTTAGATATAAATTAAATAAGCTGATTCCATAACAACTTCTCCCATGCGACTTAAAAGGTCTTCAGAAGTATATTCTTGAAACTCCACAAGTGACAGCACTAAATCTCAGTTTCACTTCATCTCAGGGAAGTTTGGAAAGCAGCCTCTGGAAACAGTGCTGCTGCTCTGCAACTCACCAACGAGTTTATGTTTATCTTGTTAAGAAAGAAAAAATTAGCCCTTTCATATACACATACTTTTAAGATAACAGGATTTTCTTCACAGCTTCAAGTTAGGCACTGAAGTACTTTGTTATGATTAGTTTTATCACATTGAATCCAAATACTCTGGATTATTAACCAACTCTTCTGACAGGTCTCCAATAATGAAACACACCACACAGCTTACACTGACTCACCATTCATCTTGGCTGATAAAACAGAAAATGAAGATGGGCAAAATCTCAGAGCCTGCCCAGGCAGCCCATAGCTTTAGGAAACCCCTTTCAGTTGCTTTCTCACCAGCAAAAGCAGTTTATTTGTTGACTTTAACATGGCAATCTTCACACTTGCCTGCTCCCATTCTACCCATGATGACACCATGTCTAAGACTATCAGTACCCTAAGCACCTACATTGTCTTAAGAGCTAAGGACATGTGAAAAGCAAGTTAATGCCCTCTCAAGTAAAACATTAAGTCCCCCCACTTCCTTGTTGCTTAAAACCTCCTTAAATTCCCTGCCTTGTTTTGAAATACCTGTTGACCCTTGAAGCTAATTTGCTGGTTTACCATGTACCCTGCTACAACAGTGCCATAACACCATCAGGAAAAGAAAACACTGCACAGGAGTTTGTCCTCAGGCTGCTGAGGATCCAAAATGAAATCCCACTGCTCCATTTGGGACTCTTGTTACCATTTCCACCTCCACAGTTTGGCCACACTGGGCCCTGGCACTGAGGGATGAAGGATGTGCAGAGACAAACAAACTATGTGAAGGAAGTCACAGAGGGGTGGAAATCGGCAATGTGAAGGTTGAAACAAGCACTCCCACCTCAGTGTACCCATCCTCACCCACTAAATGTGGAAAAAAGTGCTTTATAACCCCTACTGCAATTACACAGCGCTGGGTGAAGTGAAATGACACAAGGAAGTTGCACGTAAGGCATTGGGAGCAACTGCATTTCTTGTGCTTAAGCAACTCTAACAAACTGGGGAATACTTGCTCCATCCCTGCAACACCCCCTTCCAGACACCAGCTTTTACAGTCCCTGATCCAAAACAAATTAAAAGGGACATAAGGTACACAAAATCATCCGGTGATAAGCATTTGTTCACAGCAAAACAATTGAACGGAAGGATTTGTCTCGTTAAACACACAAAAGGTTATCGATAACCCACCAGTTCACACCAAGGCTTCCAGCCCCAGGGAGGGACCGCATCCCACCCCACAACAATCACCTGTGCTGCCAGCCATGAGCAGACACGGCCAGGCACCTCCACCAAAGGCATCCTTCCCCTAAGGATTCAAACATTCAAACCCTCCCAGAGAGGCTTCTGCAGAACAAAGGCTATTGGCAACACAAACTTCACACCAAGTGCATGATCGAACCTGCTTCCTCGTAAAATATTAACAGCACTCCACCGAAATAAAACTAAGCAAGTTCTCAGTTCTTAACTAATAATTTTCCTTCTAATTTGACCACACTGTAAAGTTGCCTTAAAACCTCCCACAAGTTATTTCACTGCACCTTTCAGAGTCCTTGGAGTACAATTAAAATCTTCTACCCAAGCTCTGGGTTTGAATGGTTTTCATAATTTCTTAACAGAATATTACTTTATTTGCCTAACACAATCCATACACCCCAATTTATCAAACCTTTAGTCTAGGCTTGTTAAAAATAAAGCCAATACTTCAAAAACTGGATGAAAACCAGTTTTACTTCTCACACCATTCAACTGTGTGCCTCTTATTTTATTTTCTCATCATGACTTTGAGCTGCTCCCACCAAATCACACTGCAGATGACACTGAAGAAAGCTATGAATTTGTGATTGAAAAATGCAACTCAGACATTTAACAGCTTCAAAACTACCAAGAGTATTCAACAATGAGCCAGGATCTGTGAGCCCTAGAAGCACTGAGACCTGATCTAAAAGAAAAACAGAAAGTTGCCATGGTGCTTTGAATTTAGGGGTTAAGGTAAATTAATACATAAAACAGACTCACTATAGAAACTTTCTCACCTGTATATTTGCAACAACTCATATAAAACATGGATATTGCAACTGAAAAACTGTGAAACAAGCATGCTACAGTCCTTCCAATACAAAAAGTAGTCTGTCTTTTTTTGTTTAATGGTAAAACACTGAATTTTAGTAGTGTAAGTATAGCAAATGAGCTCAAAACCTTGCAAGCTTCAGTTCATGTAATTATGCATTGTTTAGGAATTTAAAACACTATTGTCTTCTTGGAACAGTCAAAAATTGCCACACAAATACCAGTGTACTCTTGACCTCCACAGGGAGTGTCTCATTCCCATCTAACATGCCAACAAACCATTCAGGATAAAGTTTCCCCATCACTGACCTAACACGCTCATCTATCGTACCAACACTGTCACGTGCATTTGTATGATTTACTAGATCCTATAGGTATCCACCTCTAATGAACATTAACTTCTCCAAAGCACCTCCGAAAAGTATAAGCACATCCTAAAGACTATGAGTATTTATACTTTCCTTTCCTTTCCTCCCCTCATAGCCAAGTGGAAGTACACGTGTCAAGATTCCACGCTGCAGTCACCAGCTGCAGTCTCACAGTAAGAGAAAATTCTTCAGGTAAGTCCTTCTACAGGTACAACATGATGAAAATGAAACCATTTCAACACACAGCATTTTACTTTAATTTGAGAAAAAAATCACAGAGTAGACTTACCAAACTTTGTCCATAAAACACTGACTTCAAAACAAACCTCTTAGTTCAGTTTTCTGCCCCAAACAAGCTTTACTGCAGACCTGCACTTACTTCTCTAATCTTGTAACACAGAAAGGTTTACTAACCTGAGCTTTAACTATAGTGTTAACACAAGCATAAATATCCTGTAACATGTGATGCGTTAAGGCATGATTTAAACATTTTTCAGCAAAAATTTTAAAAAATCATCTCTGTCTACATTTGTTTTCAATTATCAATGATACATGAACAGCTGACTCATTTATTTTGTAGTTATTTCTGCACATTGTGAATATCAGAGCAACCGTGCTGGAAAAATCTGACAATTTTGGGGTAGAACTTTTTTCACAGCCATGGATCAAAAACAATTAATGCTTGGGAGGGTGTATTTTTATTGTGAAGAAAAGGTTATGTACTCCTGGTAAAGAAATAAAGCAACTTCCCCTGGCATATCTTAGGGAAGAGCAGTGATTTTGCTAAGCCCACATTGCTCTTCATTTCTGAGCTGAGGGGACACTGGCAGGAAGATATTTATTCCAATGCTGTTCTGACTAACCCTGAAAAACAGATCTGAAAAATTTTAAGAGGTGGCACCAACTAATAAAGAAACACCTCCGGCAAATTTTAAATATAATGTTGATGTCTTTCATCATTTGTTTTTTAGTAGCATAACCCTATAATGTACAGTACATCCAGCTATGGATTCAGCTGGAAAAACATTTTACACTAGAAATGGTCAACAGAGTTTAAACAAAAAGCATTTCCTGGGGTGTCTTGCTAGCCAGGACATAGGGACCATGCTACACCCTCCTGACGTCTGCAAAGGGGAAGAGATTTTTTCTTTAAGAAACTCGAGGGCACAGAGCTGTTCATTAGAGGCAAGTATTTTCTCTCATCCTGGTCCCTCACCTCACTCAAGCGACATGGATCAACCTGTGCAACCAGCTACTTTTATTCAAGAACCTAAGACTGAGGCACAGTGCAGGGCATGGCACTGGGGCCAGGAGGAGGGGTAGGAGGGAGCACACCCAGCCTGCTGAGAAGCAGAGGTGTTGAGGCAAGTTGAGGAAGACAAAAGGATCCGGATGTCAAGTATCCGAAGGAAGAGTATTTGACAAATACTTAGTGCTTTCTAAAGTAATCAATCCTGAGCTGGTGAAACCACAGTGTTTAATCAGAGGGTGATGTGCCAGTGTTGGGAGCTCTATTTCCTAATACCTCAAAACCCTGCA
Organism: Tichodroma muraria; assembly: GCA_013390105.1. Lineage (NCBI taxonomy): Eukaryota > Metazoa > Chordata > Aves > Passeriformes > Sittidae > Tichodroma > Tichodroma muraria. The sequence goes on from WAAG01075285.1 coordinate 14,613, forward strand.
CAAAGAGTTATGTATATTTTGCTGTCTGTCATTTCATACAACGCCCTTCCCTCAAGCACTCATCCTCAGAACGCATTAGACATTGTTAGAGGAGATTAATTTAACTGCAGATTATTTTTTGATTATTTTTTCCTTTCTTTCACAAAGCACTTAACAGAAATCAGTGCTTGGGAACTGGAGCTCTGAAGCACAGTCTATCCGTTTATTTGTGATCATAGCAACTAATTGCTCAAAGACAAGCCTCAGGCCCCAGGACCATTCCCATGTCACTGAAGTTGCCTGCTGCAATGGTGTGCCACTCATCCCCAAAAAACCAGTGTTGTTAACCTGCTTGAGTGGCTATGCTGGTACAGAGGGCAGACAGCTGGACAACTGACCACTGGATAATGCTGACTCCTTCAGTAGCAAAAAGACAACAGCGGGAATAAAATAATCAATTCTGACATGTGGTAGTGGGTTTGTTAGCAGAAAGTCTGCCCAAGGTCTCAATCAGCTCATAGGAAATTCCTGTGTAGCTGGAGACACTGCCCTGACAAGGCCAGCCTTCCCCTCCCAGCTTTTCCTTTACTTGACAGCCACGGCTGCCACCACACCTAGACTTTGGGCTCCGTTATATCTCAGCACTGATAGGAGTCACCCCATGGGAAAGTAGATGCATGCAACTTTTGAACCGTACCATGAAGAGCATTTTCCTTTTCTGCTTCAAAACTTTTGAACCTTACAGAAGGGGAGTCATCCGCTTCCATGCTTTTTTTTTTGAGTTCCTACAAATGAATTTTAACAATGCATATCCTGCCAGGAAACGTTACCATGCATTAGTGATAAAGCATTAGATAAAAAGGTAAATTAAGTTTCCAAGACACAAATCTCAGCTGATAAACATATTACATCCACAACTCAACAACTGTGTAGAGAAGAAAAAGAATAAAACATTTTAGAGAAAGTTTCAGGAATATGGGGGGTGGGCGGAAACCAGGAAGAGGAGATAAAGTAATGTCATCCTGTGAAAAGACTGCTCAGACTATGCATGAAGCACAGCTATGAAATTAAACCAGATTAAACTAATGGCCATCCATTAACCTTGGATATGTCTATACGGTACAACGCAGACCTGAAGAGGAGCTCAGGCACCAGATGTCTTTGTCAACACAGTGCTCACTCATGGCACCAGCTCCCTGCTCAGCTGGATAAATAAACTAGAGCCAGACGAGCCATTTATTCTCCACCAGTGGTGATGCTGTGCAGCTCTGCAGTCCGGCAGGCAGCAACTCTGCTGCCAGCCAGGTGACACAGCCAGCCGGGCACAGTCACCAGAAAGGACTGGGACATTCCCTCTGGATGCCGCTCTAATATGGAGATACTGCAAGTAAGCTGCCTCTAACACCAGCAAGCCAGTTGTACATTTAAGGGACAGTCGCAAGACAAAGGCTGAAGGGAAAGGCATTGCAAAGCTTTGCAGCTGCCAGACTGCTGTGCCTAGAGCATGAGCCTAAAGGTCAGTCCAAGAAAGAGACTGTTCAAATGGGCAGTGAGCTGTTCCCAAGGCAGTCAGGCTGTGCAGGACATTGGTCCCACAAGAATGTCAGACACAGCTGGGCTATGCCCAGATCTGTTGTCCATAGACCCTTTGCTTGTCAAGGGACAAGCTTCCAAACTTGCACCAAAGGGACAAGAGCTACAAGTCCACACCTAAGCCAGACCACCACAGCAGTTGTAGTTACTGCAAGAGGCTACAGCTGCAAACCTGATCTTCACAGAAGAAAAAAAAGCAACCTAGGCAATCTGACATCAAAAGGGGTGATAAAACCTGGAGGAAATTTACTTTGCAGCAAAAAAATTCAAGGAGGGCACAGAGGTGAGTTACCTAGCTACTGTCCTTGAGACTTTTACCAGAACTCCCCACGCCCTGAACAGTCATTAGGTCAGGAAGAAAGAGAAACTGCTGAAATATTCCTTCCACTTCACACAAGTCCTTTGGACTTTCCCCAGACAGCACCAACCTGGCAAACATTACACCATGAGAGATTTAAAGAGATCACAAGAAGAGAGATGCCAGTTTCTATAGAGCTTGCCAGCAAAAGTAGCCAATGCTCATTCCAACAAACAAGCCAAAAAGCAAGGAGACTGAGAAGAAAAGGACGTCCTGGCAGCTAATTAGTGAAAGCATTACAGTCAGGACTTCCAAGCATCAACAAGAACTAAGCAGGATATACAACTTTATGCAGGATTTTTTTTCAGACAGAACAGAGAACGTGTCTGGGGATTTCTTCGCCAGTCACTTTTTGTGACCAAAATACACAAGCACTAATTAGATCATGCCAAGTCTTCATTTTCACACTTCCAAAGCTGCTCAATTAAAAGTATGTGTTTTGGCACTGCTCTCTGTTTCAAAACAATTTAGACAAAGCTAACAACAAAGAAATGCTTCAACCCCAGGAGGTGACACAGCTGAAGATGGATGAATCAACAGCACACTGGAAATCCAAAAAACTCATAAGCAACACAGACAGATCTACCTTCATGAAGCAGATATTGTCTGATATGACAGAACACAGAAAACAAAAATAAACCAACAATGAGAAAGAAATAAAAATATTGTGAAAGTAAGGAAACTCTGCCTTTTTCAGAAGAGTTGGTAGATCAGTTCTGCCTTGCAGGATTTTCTTAGATCATTACCAACACTTTTTAAAGAGCCTCCAGGTAGTTAAGGCTGGGATAAAAACTGGAAAGTGCAGGTAGAACCTAGGAGCTTCAAAAACCCACACCAGATGTCTTAGCAGTGAGCATATGCTGAGGAATGATGTCATGTCCACAGCTACTGAAGCTGTAAAGAATTTGTGGGAAAAAATAATCCAGAGGAATTTTAATTTCTTTTTCAGTGTTTTGAGTGGCACTTTGTAAATAAGAAACTTGATTCAAAGTATCAGTTGCAATTCTTCAAGATGCTGCAGAGAGACTGTCACAGCTACAGGTTCCAGGACATTGATTTGTATATTGAAGGATAATACCAAATAGCAAGCAAGAAAGACTTCCTGTGTTAGCAGTGTTAAGAAAACTGCTATTGATGTACATAAATCACTGACCACCTTGCACTGCATAATAGTGCACCAAGACCAGACTCATTCCCAGTTCTTGCGATGTGCACAGCAGTCAGGGCATAAGCTTCAGAAACTTGAGGAGAAGGGATCCCCCTCATAGCAAGCAACATCACAAAGCCAGGCCAGGAGAGAGTGGGAGGCCAGGAGAGAGTGGGAGGCCAGGAGATCTCTACCTGGCTGCACTTTGCCTCCTCTGGAGGAAGACACAGAAACAGTGTCTGAGAGAAGGCACAACCATTGCAGCTCTCTGAAGCAGCAGCATGCTGACTCAAAACCTACTTATTAGACTGCAGACACCTTTATCTTAGATGGTTACAAATTACCAACAACAAATTTAATGCATCCTATCCCTGATGACAAATATCCTTCTTATCTCCGAGAACCACGTGGTTATAAATGAGGTTCCACATCCTACCCCAAAGAACCTGTTATAGAAAAATCCCTGTCACTCCTCCAGCTGCTGTAATTCTTCATTTACATAAATCACCTCTATTTTGGATTCTTTGTCCCTCTGATTTATGGCCTTAAGAAAAATAAACATGAGTTAAGGAAACAAGGGAAAAGAGTTAACGAGCCAACCTCAGTAGCTTTGACCACATGTAAATACTGCAGCCAATTGCTGTTTCTCTGACAGCCAATAACAAGAGCAAACATGCAAATAGATATGTAGCACTTTTCCTGTTCTTCAGAACTTAGGGATACAGTCCAAAACCACATCACCTCAGGACTTAAAGATCATCAGGTTTTTAGTGTCATAGCAGCTCTTCATTTCACCAGCTACCAAGCTAAATTAGGAATATAGTCTCCTTAAAAAAAAACAGAGTATGACATTCACTGTACCAAGTTTAAGCCAGATGAGACTTTTAGCACCAGCACAGTTGAAACTTATTCCTAATTATGTAGATCAGAAAAAAACCCAGACTATGGAAAATCTGGACAGTCTCTCAAGAAAGCGTTTATAAAAAGCTAAGTGAGTTTCATGTGCATGACCTTCTGAAAACCAATCCCATCACAACAACAGGTATCCTGACTCTTACAAGGTGCAGGCTCCAAATACTCATGTGATATCACCAAATAAGTCTCCAAACTGGCAAAAAACAAACAGTTCTAAGAAATACTAATTCCACAGGAACCAAGAACTAAGAAAAGTCAAAAATGATAGTGGTTATATAAGAGATTGGATTAAGAATAATCTACTGTGATGTGTGCATATTTACAGAAGACTTGGAAGAACAGAGTTTAAAACAATCACTTGAAGAAAACTTAGTTGTTAAAGGAAACAATTTGCTGTACTAGATTATATTTATGTGACCAAGAAAAAAGTAGTGAGCAGGAGCAGACATCAGGTATTAAATGTTGGCTTGACTCCTCTTCTAAAGTAAGATCAGATGCCCCAAGAGCACTTCCCTCAATGTGAGATGAAGCTCTTTGAGCAACACTGAAATTTAGCAGTATCTCACACAGCCTGAACTCACCCCCACCTGCTATAACTACACTGGGGATGTAACAACTCACCACATGTCATGAATGATTATTGAATGTTTAATTGTTCACCTAAGAGTAACGTTTTTATCTTATTCTGCGCCTGTGCAGCCAAACCACAGCTGCAATGTGACTCTGTCTGCGCTGGTAGGACAGGATGCAGACAGTCAATAAAAAAAAGTTTGTCTTCCTACCTAACCAAACAATTTGCCTTTTAATATCACTCTTACTCAGCACAGAAGGAGGAAGAATAAAAAGAATATTAGACTGTTCAAAAACTCTGTACTGTACCTTTCTTGTGACTTTATTATTCAGGATCCTGGTTTTGGCTATACCATCAGACAGAGGCAGGAAAGGCCTTTCTCAGGAAGGCAAGGCTGCTTGCAACATCCAAGAGGCTGGTGTTTCTGCCTCCTTGTTTTCCACATGCAGGGGGGGCAAGGGCTGAATGCAGCACCGGGCCATGGCAATCTCACAGAATCCAGATCATTATAGTAATTATATCATTATACACCATAAAAAGCATGCCAGGGCTTGCTATTAAAACTGACTGTGTTAAGATGTCAGTTGATTCACTTCAAGTGATATTTGATTAATAAAATGTGATAACGACATCTGCGAGAAAGCAAATGCAACGCCACGTATGTCTCGGTGAGCAGCACTTGCTACTGTCTCAGCTTTTCTGCTACCTGTCCACTGCATTGCTACTCCACACCCAGTCAGTTCGCAGCTAAGCAAAGCCTGGGGAGAGCCATGCCAGCTCACAGCGAAGGCCCAGCAGGCCCAGTGCGGAACAACATGTGGGCATCCAAAGAATGGCACAATTAGAAAGTTAGCATGTAATGGAGCTTTTCCAGATTCCACCAATTTGTGGTTTGGGAAGTTGCCAAGATGGGGGGGGGGGGATATGCATGCACTTGTGTGTGACCATCAACTTACAGCCCTCACTGTAAAGCCTACAGCAAAACAAATTCAAAAACCAAAACAACTGCTCTTCCTCCCTTACAGAATCCATCAACCTTTCAGATTTGCTAGAGCTCTGCTTTTCTGGACATCTTCCTAGCTGGCTTCCTAGGCTTCCCACTTTACTCCTGAATATCATGAATTACACTTGAATGTTTTTAGTGTGCCAGAACACTTACTATTTCAATAATGACTTCTCCAGAACTTTTTTTTTATTATTATGAATGTAATGTTTCCAAACAACATTCTTGATTGTTAGACTCAAACAGTGTTGCTGTGATAACCCTCTAAGAACCTCATCTCCTCCTGAGTTACTGTTATCCTTACATTAGCTGCAAGATTTTGAGAAGAAACTGACTCTCAGAAGAATTTGGTTGAAAAGAATTATTATTCAGCAGGGCAAATCCAAAGCTAGCATCCCCTCTGGACAACTAATGCTTCATAGGTTTTCACCAACAGTGGGAGGCAGTGACTTGCCAGGATACGTAGCTCTGTTCAAACTATACGTGGTGATATTTGTGCTGACTGCTTAAATCAAATTGTTCCTTCTTCACATTTGTTTGTAATTATGCCAACAACAGTCGCAGCTGGGAAAAGTGAACTGTACTTTATGTCTTCAGTACAGAAAGTGTTTAAATATTTATCTGTGATGTATGGCTCAGAAGAGGCAGCTTGAAGATCTCCTGTTGCACTGTACTGCATCTGACAGCTCAGTGTTGAACACAACATGTGCTTTCATGAGCTACGAAGCATCACTATTTCTATCACTGTTGGACACTTTCTGACTAAAATGTTGGACCCACTACCCTATTATCCAGCAACACACACTGTACATAATGAACAGCTCTACATCCTTGGCCTTAGAGACCTTCTGTCAAGATCAAAATAACTGGAAATTGTGCAAAGAAGTACTGTAAGCTGATAAGGAAATTATTCATAAAACAACAACAGAGGCACTGATTTGCACTAATTTCTGAGAAACTGGCAGGTTAATCACGAGTTATTTTATCTACATATACAGAATATTTATGCAAAACTGAAGACCTCACTGGCATATTGTAGCAAGCAATAGGGAGTTAGACCCCAAAATTCTTTTTTGTAAGTTTTGGGCAGCACCAAGTCCTTGTCTGGGTACTATTTTCAGACTAAGACTAAAATTTCAGCTGTAGCGTGCAATACATGAGACGGTTGTCATGAAAAACATTCCACGTTATAAACTACTACTCTAAAAGCACCAGGGATTGGGCCAGGAATCCAAGCCCCAAGTGATATCAAATGACTTATTATGCTATTTCCTTCCACCAAAGAAATTACATCTTGCAAGAAAAACCAAAACAGATACCTGAAATTAAACAAATTCTGTCTGGCAATTAAGCAGGCGGCAAAAGAGCAAAAAGAGGCTGTGAGGAAAAACTGGTTAGGTTTATCCTCTATACTGACACACTGCTTCCCTCCTTGATGAGCCTACACAATATTGTTGTAATCATAATATCAACACTTTCTTTGACTTCCAGTAATTATACCACTGTATAATTGAAGCTTCTGAAATTGATGTAAGCACAACTCTGTAAAATATAATAAGAACCTGGGGTGAAAGCTAACGCAGTGAAAAATCAGTCAAGAAATAAAGCATCATTTTTCTTCTTTATCAGATTAATTGACAAGGACTGGGGTAAATCCTCTCACTGGCTATCTTTTATTGTGATGTCTTTCCAGAAGATAAAGGTACAGACTCAGGGAAGCCCTATAGCTTGCGTCAGGAGACACTCTTGCAAACTGCAACGATATTCTGACTTCATTCGCTAAGAGTAGGTTAAGTACCTGGAAAAACAGCCTAAGTCAAATACCTTACTTTGCAAAAGCTAAATATTTGAAAGTTACCATAGCGCCTCAATATTCCCAAGATGTAACACAAGAGGACAGGAGAGGAACTTCTGAAAGGCAGCCTCCAAATGCGGTCACTGCAACGCACACTGCTCAAGCCCGGCAGGAAGCTGATACCCACCTCCTTCAGGAGAGCAAGATAACAAATTTCGGGGACAAAAAGTCTCTCCTTCAAGTCTGTGGTGCCACAATAAAATTGCTGGCTCTTGATCAGAACTAATAGTAAGCAGAGAATTATGAACTGACAAACTGATCGTCACTGAACAGCGCGCAGCTCTCCCAGCAGACGCGTGAACAAACAGAATAAGCACAGGGAGGACCACAGTAGCTCATCCAAGCAATTGATGCACATGCTGGGAAGGACACGATGTTGAGAAATTCAAGCCTGATAAATTTCCCACCACTGAGCCAAGAAGTAGAAGGCTGGAGAGAGAAAACATTGCTGTCTCTCTCAAGAAGGTATTACATAAAGTATAACCACACATTCAGAGTATTTCACCATCCCCTTACATTTCACTGTGGCATTTATACCTGTGTGTAGGGTATCACCATTACAGCTCAGTGGGACACAGTATATCCCTGAAGAAACTGCTCTTTAGCTGGTTGCTCTTCCCTCACAGGCACTTCACCTGCAATGACCAACTCACCAGGGACAGGGCAACTCCTAATTTTCTCAGCAATTCAAGCAAACACGCAGGTTTCTCTATCCAAAATCCACAGTTTATTACCAGTCACAGGTTCTCCCTTTTCCTCCCATTTACACGTATAAATTGAACCGAGGTGCCAGCTGAGTCCTGCCTTCACTGGAACACAGCAATAACACCGTGACCGCAGGAGAAGGTCCATGGAACCACCTGCACTAGCAACAGGAATATCTTCCCCCAGAGCATCCAGAGGCCAATCCAGGGTGCTGGAAACCCAGAAGGCACACTTTTGAAACAACAGCCTTATCTTGCGCAAGAAACTGGTACAACAGCAAAAAACCCAGCTCAGTTCTCAGTGGAGCACAGGGTAATGTATTGGGAATAGAGAACCATAAAAATAATCAGCACTTACATCTCAATCCTAACAAACCAATATGTACAGAGCCTGTAAAGCCTCCTCTGAGAGCATTAGTTATACCATATATCTGATTTACATTTTTCAGAGAAATAATTGAAGCTCTTCAGCTTGTTCCAAAGGCCCAACAGAGAAGAGAAAACCCTCAATACACCTAAGTGGCGGCTTCGCAGCAGCGTGAGACTAAACAAATGGAAAAACCTAAAATAGGTTGCAACAGTTTATCATTAATCAGTATGAATTACTTGGCAGAAGGCAGTATCTTTCAGTGCAACCTAGTGGCACCTTTCCCAAAGAACTAATACAAACATGAGCACATAGCAAGAGATTTGGGAAGCGGGGGAAAAGGGATGTCATTGCTGATTGAGTTGTTGATGGCAAGAAACAAAAAATGAGACTACACAGGGCACCTGTATGGCTGAAAAACATGACTGGCATGTTCCAGCTACTTCGTTTGGCAAGGTTAAATTTACCACAGAAGAATCATAATCATATTACAAAACACTCAATTCTTTTGAATGGCTTCCTTGCAGTCAGATACCACTTCTCTAACAGCTGTATTTATTCCTGCATTTTCCCAGGACAGGAATAACATTCCGAATCCTTCCACTTCTATTCATAAAAGATCATTACTGTTGAACATACGAAGGTATGAGAATAGAAGAGAGAGGGAGAGGCATTATCTTTGTTTAGAGACAGATGTAGATGGAAAATTGCAGACAAAGCTTCTAGCTCAGGCAATCTCTATCAAGCCTACAAAGAAGCCCTTGTGCTGACAGGTCCTGGCAAAGGATCTAAGTATCCAAACTATTCAATTTTTCCATCTATATGAAATGGTTTAACACAAAAGATAACTTGCTTATGTGGATTTGGTGATCAAAACACTTAGTTATCGATACAGTTTTAGTGAACTCTGACTTGGAGAATTATCTTGAAAATCTATCGAAGAAATCTTTCTTTGGCCCTCAAAACTGGTTCTCAGAGGTTACCAAAATAGCAGCAGACCTCTTTCTTTTATTTGTATATGGACATACATTTAATACCTTAGATCTCACTTATGATTGCCTTTTGTATTAGATTTAGTTTTGTACTTACGTGTGTCAATAAACACTCAGGTCATTCAGTCATTTTATGCATTCTCAAAAGGAAGAGACAAGTTGTAATATGTTTCAAACCATCATTTCAATTGTTATTAGATTTAACAGAATAGGTAGAAGGTTCAGCAAATAACCAGCCTATACACCTTGCATTTGCAACTCTAAAATCACATAACTTCAAACAGAGACAGGTAGAGAAGGTAGCTAGACTGAGTAAAAAGCACCAGACCAAAGTAGTTGAGACCAGTGCCCAGTCTGCTGGAAACATCCTTACTATTACCTTTGTCTGAAAGATCTACAACAATCTTTAAACTCTCAATATGAGTTCAAAACCCATGTCTGGAAAACAATTTTTGGTGGTTTTGTCATGCTTACATGTGAAAACCCATGTTAAAATTGCTAACTGTAGCTTCCATCTCCCAGCAACTACAGAAAAGGAGCAAAAACTGCCCTAGCATAGAAGTGTTAAAAAGATAAACCTGCAAACAAGACAAAATTATCCAGATATTTGAAAGGACAAACTTTGAATAGAGAGAGAAGTTTCATCAGTGGGGGAAAAAAAAAACAAACCCAGACAGTGATCTTAGTGAAATCCTCAGACATGAAAATGAAAGCAATTGTCCCACATTTGTATTGCTCCAGTCATTTCACACATGCTTCATTCACGTAAAGAAGGGCATTACCACAAAATCTGGAGCTGTGACAAGATAAGCTTCTCATGGACTGAGGACCCAAAATTTGGAGAGAGTTAATCATAACTAAAGCTTTGTGAACAACACTTGTCAAATACACGAGCAATTGCAAACACCTACACAGTGCTATCCAAAACACCACAGCATGAAGACAGCCAAACAGCAGATACCAAAAGCTGGAACTAGTCTCATCATCTCAGACTCTCCCATACAGTGATAATGAAGACCAATCCATGCAAAGAATGAGGTTTCAACGCCTCAGGTATCACTTCTTCCAAACATTGTAACGGACAAAGTCTTTTAATCAACAGCAGCATAAACTCAATTTAGCTAATCTGATTTGTAGGAAATTCTCTGTTCACAAGTTTAGTGATGAAAATTGTAATAAGCTCTTCCTCTCAAATCACATGATTAAGTTATGCAAAAATGTTCTTAACTGACCTTCCATTGATCCCTGGGAAGCAGTTTCACCACCACGATGTCACCATTCAGGGCTCTGTTGCGAGCAACCACTCCGTCAATAAAGATATCGCGACTCCCATCCTAGTCGAAGAGGAAGAAAACTAAGTCACAGACCAAAACATATTAAATCATGGTTGTTCTGAGGTTTAAAACACTGCCATCAAGAAAGACACACACCCTGATGAGGCAAACATCCTGCAGTTGTGCACAGGAACAAAAGGGATTCACCGTATGCCCTTTAACATACAGGATCTTTCAGCAAATGAGCGTCTTTGTAAGGATGCGCCAGTAGTTCCACACTATTTAAACAAGACAGAGCCAAGCCCCTGAGATGTGTTGTCTCAGTTCCTCTTGGGAACAGGTAGAGAGTTCTCTGCTGTCACAGCTCTTGACATATATATCTCCCACCTCAAACATTCAAAGCCAGCGTTCAGAACAGACAAGTGTTCAGAACTGTTTACAAGACAGTCTCCGCAAAGTGCTCCATGCAGAGCTCCTGCTGCTCTCCTGGTAAGCTGGGAAAGCAGGGACATGCAGCTCCAGGATCAGCAGGGCACTCCGTGAAGGTGGTCTGGATTGTGGTTAGGGATGCAGTCTCTTGTTTTTCAAATGAGTTAACACCATATATTCTGCATTTGGCACAACTAATGTTAGAAGGTATCCCAAATAATGACAACCACAGAAGCCAACTGCAAGCCAGGAGATCTTTTACTGTAACAGACATGTCAGGACACCTTCTCTAAATATTCTGTGTTAGCATCCTTGCACAAGAGCCTCTACTAATTGCACACACCATGACTATCCACCCTAGACATGTTTGGCATTTGGTTACTCTAGATTTAGTTTGGGAGATTTTCTTCATTAGGTGAGCAAAGTTTCCTGAAATGCCAATAAAAATATTTTAGATTTTAAAGGATTTCCAGTTTTGTCCTCTTTTATTTTGCTTTTGATAATTATTGACAGTGCTCTTGATGCTTTCATTTCTGCTTTCCCATAATTCTGTATACAAAAAAATTCCATGTGTCTGTTTACAGTGCAATGAACATGTCAAACAATGTGAGCATTTAGTATCAATATGACCAGTTTAAATAGTTTTTCTGAAGAGAGTTATCTTTGCATAGTTTTGAGGTACAAAAAAGGAGGTTGAGTTTCTTCAGATTAGTACTTCACTGTCTTTCAAAGAAAAAAAACAATCTCTCCAGATTTGAAGTCTTAATCGCAACTTCAGCTGTTTCTCAGACACTCCTGAGTCGCATATGTGTGAATAAATCCAATCAGAACTAATAAATCCAGCATGCTCAGTGTCCAAGAAAAACTTCTTTTATAACCTGAAAACATGAAGCCCAAATATCTCCAAGTATCTTACTCTGCTTAGATACCAAAACAATAAAAGGAAGAACCCTGCCATGATGTGAAACTAAGGCTGTCCTCCAAAAGACCAAATCACTCTTAGAAAGAAAAGCAGCAGCAGCAGCTCAACAGCTGTGTGAAAGCTGCCTCCCATGACAAGATGCAGAAAAATTGCAAAGCCTCTTGGACCAACATAATTCAAACTGGAAACAATTCTTTTCAAAAAGCCAGATTTTTTACACATGGTCTTATTCCTTATTTCTCCCCACCCCTTCCCTTCAGCTCCAACTCTTTACTTAAATCTGTCACATACATAAAAATGAAATGTTCAAAGTCACTAAGGCAAATTCCTGGCTTGGGTTAGGGGATTTTTTTGTCTGTACCCGTAGCTGCTCTGTGCTGCAGGACACAGGATGGCACTCACAATAATTTCCTCCACACTTTTTCTTCCTTTTCTCCTGTGTCCATGAAAATACAAGATGTTTTCTTCCACTCCCTATAATGGTGCCTGATGTATCACACCATCTGGTTAATGCTGCATCTTCACACTCTGCAAGAGTCTTGTCTTTAACTGCACACACACACTCTCTTTCCAAACGATACCTATATACACAAATTTACATATGTGTACACAGATTTTACAGCAGTTAATTGCAATATCCGTAACAAAGCTGTAATCAGAAAATTGCCACCAGTTTTGGTTTTCCCTCAAGAAAGATACACCTCTGTATCTTGAACTCCAGGCTCACAATTGGGTGAACTTACGCACTTCCAAGAAAATTTGTGCATCCCACTGTTTCCTCTGCACAGCTGACGCTTCAGATTACTAATGCAATTAAAACTATTACTTTTACTGGCACTGAATGACAACAAAACATAACCTCTTGCAAAGTCTCAGCTGTCCCTGGGGTGCATGTACTCTATCAGCCACAACGGCCTCAAGCCCTCCGCAGCCCCCTCCAGGGAGCACGGGGCTTTCTCTGCAAATATCTCCAGCAGTGCCCCCTATTCCCCTCTGACAAGAGATCTGCAGTACTTCCATCTGCTCTGGAAGTGTCACCCACAAGCACAGCACAGCTCCAGTCACTGTCACTCATGCTCAGCAGCATTATTCTTCACACTGACACTTCAAACCGCATCACCCTGCGCAGGGAACACACGAGATGCAAGGCAGAGATTTAAATTCTTGGGGTCTGTTCTCTGGGTAGCTTCAAGAGAAAAGCCCTGGGCCTTCCCCTCAACTCTTCATGCAACAACGAGACGAGCAGACAGAGCACATGTGCAGCAAGAAACATGCAGAGGCTTCTGGTGTCAGAAGGTGAACAGCTGTTGCATTGAACTCCATGAAGGCATGGCCAAGTCATAGCTGAATTGAAAGGGGTACAGTCCCCTCGTCAACAGCAGGAAAAAAAGGGTGATTTTTCACAGCTGCAGCTCTTGCAGCATCTGGCAATGATGGGAAGTGCTGCAGAACACCAAGGCTGCAACCCCTCCATTATGGCAAATAATGTTATACAAAGGATAAGCTTCCCAATGCATCTGTCTTAAAGGACTGTGACAACACAAGCCAGAGTCATCTTCATCCAGGTGTTGATTCTGCTGGTTCTGGTATTCATCTCCATAAAGTGCAGAAAAGCAGAAAGATAGCTGAAATAACCACCTCTGCTAACCCTCCTTAATGTATGCATTCCTGCACACAGAACAGGCACAAGGCAACAGCTGGACACCAGAGGGGCGATTAGGGGTAAAGCCTCACATCCAAATAACTCATGAGAGTAGCTGAACTTCTCTTTTAACCCTGCATTTTGTAAATTTTGAGAATATATTTAACAGCTTACACTTACCACGCCTACAGGGACACCTGGCAAAGGAAGGATCAAAGTTCCTTTCACTTACACAATTCCCTCCTGATGTACCTCCTTGTATCTCCTCCTGTGCTGCTCTGCACCTCTTCCTCTAGTTAATGTTAGTGTACTCTGTGCAGTCCCAACCTTTTCCCACCCCTGTAATGCCAACCTTCTCTAACAAAGCTCCAAAACAGTGTCCCAAATCAACAACAGGAACTAAAAAACACCATAAATTTCAAGGCTTTAAGTCCAAGCCCCAAAACAATAGTGCTGCCAGTAGCAGGGACAACAACATAATCAGTGTTTCACTGTCTCAGGGCAGGCTCTGCCTTCTCATCCCCACACCAGCAAAACATTTCAATATAAAACTCTCTCATTAACAGCAACAATTTGACCTAGTCAGTTTCAGATAAAAAGCTTTGGCTGTGCCAGCTGTGAAGTCACCTTCCTGACTTTCAGGAAGGCCCTGAAATTGCAAGAGTCCTTCTTTTCTATCAAAATAAGGAAAGAAGAGAGAAGAGGTGCAAGCCAGTCCCATGTGGCAGAAGCACATCCCAAGCCAACCAAGATACAGCCCGCGCCAAAGCGGGCACATGAAAAGGAATCACGCATATTATTTCTGGAATGACTTTTCAAATTAGCTCATGCAGCAGATCGAAAATGAAGAGCATATTTGTTTAGGGAAGATTAACTTAAATCAGTGGAAAATCTATAAAATCTCTGGAGCCATAAACGAAGGGTTTCTGATTACACTATCTGGTGGTCCTCAAACCTGACTTCAGCTGGCCTCTGTGGGACCCTGCAGTATCCCCAACTTTCTTTGAGGTATGAGAAAGCAGGTTTTGGTTGGGAATATTTGATATAAAAGAAAATCCAGACTGTATTAATTTATTCCAACTCATTCACCTCTGGGTGACCTTCTGTGCACAGCATAACTCCTATCTTAATGCACCTTTACTTATGAACTTTAAAGCATTATAAAATTACACTTACTGGAGATGGAATGAAGGCTTCATGGTACTTCTTAGGATTTATTCTCAAGGGTCCCTTAAAAAAAAAGAAAAGAAGGAGAAAGATTATGCCTGAATCTTATTAATTTTATTTAACACCAGTTAAATTAGAGAGCTGTGGGTAATATATCCACAGTGAAACACGAGAGATACATCTAAATTTCCATTATACATTTCAAGTCTTGACAACTTAGCATCCAAGCAATTTCAAGCCAAAAGGCAGTTTCATGATAGGCTTAAGCTGATCT
Organism: Tichodroma muraria; assembly: GCA_013390105.1. Classification (NCBI taxonomy): domain Eukaryota; kingdom Metazoa; phylum Chordata; class Aves; order Passeriformes; family Sittidae; genus Tichodroma; species Tichodroma muraria. The sequence goes on from WAAG01075285.1 coordinate 29,805, forward strand.
ACTGCAGTCTGTCATCAAAGAGATGTAGAATCATTAGTTGTTGCTGCTACTGGGTGAACTGAGGATCCAAGCTCTCCTGTTCCTTTCACACATTTTCTGCTGAGTATCCACCAAGTTCGTTAACAATTGGATAATAAAAACAATTTGGCTTGCTCTGTCTTGGAAAATGAGAATGTTGGGTTTGCTTATTTTGGAGGATGCAAGGAAAGAGGAAAAGAAAAGCTGAGCTTGCATGGCAGCAGGTATCATTCTTATGGGGCTCTGGCTGCTTAGGCTGTTCCTGCAAACAGACAGCAGCAGTAACTCTGTGATAATAAAATACATTTCCAAAAAAGAATTAAAAGGATTTTCCAAAAATAAACATTTAAAGTCTACAGGATTAAATTCTGTTTAAACATACTTAAAGGCAAACTATCTTAAATACATTTGAAAATTCCACGATCTATCTATTTCTGATTTGTTATCTGCCAACTTAAAGGCCAAGTCACCTGCAACAAATTCATATCAACCCTCCAAAGTAAACCAACCAGTTTTGCTGCTTGCACTCAGGTCCATCCAAGAGAAAGGCAGAGCCAACCAAAGCCTTACAGGCTACACATTTGCATCCCAAAAAGATGCTGGAAACTGGGATTCAGGTGACTGCAGTTCAAACTGACAGCATTTGAATCTTATGGGAATACAACTTAGGTATCTGCCTTCCAACAGGCTTCTGCTCTGGGAAGAAACTTCAGAAATTTCCCCACTTGTGCATTTGAAGTAATGTTAGCCAATTTATTATATGAACAAATTCCATCTGTTTGCACTTCTGTGTTAAGCAGTCATAGGAGCATCTCACAGGAATTGCTTCTTTAAAACTTTACTGCAGCAAATAATTTTTTATGTATTCTGAGAAACACTCAGACAATAGGGAAATAGAGCTGATTACATGTGAAAGTTTTGAAGCCTTGAAGAACCCACCGATTTACTAAGATTTTCCATTGCACTTATTTGCTAAAGTTTACCAGCAAATACAGAATACCAGATTACCAGCAGCATGTATTCCATACTCTTTAGATACTATTTGAGTCCTTTGCTGCATCCTCATTTTATGTCTCACAAAACTTACACTAACAAGGACACTCACCCCTATGGCAGGCATAACCCAGGACAGCAGGGAAACAAAGATGACCCACTGAGAGAAACTCTGGGGTATTTCATGCTTAAGCCAAGTGAGAGCTGACTTGCTGTCACCAGTTTCTATTACCACTGGTACCCACTAATGGAAAACTCTCAATGGTAATCCTCCACTCATTTCCCAGAATCAGTCATCAGAAGCTGCTACAGAGAGAAAGGAATAAAATGGAAAGGCATTGTTGCTCTGTTTGACAATCAGTCAATTCCCATATGTGGATCTACCCACCAGCACTAAGCAGATGAGGGGATATCCTGTTTTCCCCTACACAATCCCCTTGAATAGTTTGGGACAGCTGTCAATCAGTCAGGTGTAAATGCCAATCGTGCACATGAAAAATCAGGGTTTGTGCCCATGGTCCAGGAGGCACCAGAGCAACAATGTGCCCATGGATGCCAGCTCCAGCAAATGCACAGAGGAACACGGTGTTACCACATTTATTGTGCAGCCTGTTTATCTGCATTTTATATGCACTACCTAATTATGATCAGCTTTAGAATTCTTACGTCAAGTAACATTAAAAAACTTCAGCTCTTTCCTTTAAGCAAGAAACTCACAAAATTTGTCTTAGAAAGCAGATGGGCCCTATTATCTGTGCCCATGAAAATCCTATTTACAATGTTGTACATTTCACGCTGTGATATCATATCTGGAACCAGTCACTCTCCCCATCTGCAATGAACAACTGTTCTCATATGTGCATTGGGGGGTGAGGATCTGGCTGCAGAGTCTCATGATGTCACACTAATGTTGTATTATTTTACAATAGCTTGTAAATAATAGCTGCTATATTTATCAGTGGTTTTCTGTCATTAGAGCCTTTGTTATGAAAGGGAAGAACAAGGCCTGCAGGAAGGTTTCTAAAACATTTTCTGATGATTCAAGGCAGCTTCACAGGCTCTTGCCAATAAAGTTTCTAACCTTATTGAACTTTCCCAGTGAGACACAAAAGGGTCATGATTTCTCAAGCTGCTCAGCTAAACCCAGGGCAGGCAGTGCTCCGACTAAACTTCAACCATCCCAAACCAAGCAGTTTATAACAACTACTGTAACACATACACCTAGATTTATTTGTACGTACAAAAGACTAAAAATAGGTCAGGGTTCACAAGTATCTGATTGCTACCAAGGCCTCCTTTGAAAAAACAATCCATGGAAATCAGGGAAACCCCAGCTTTCACATCCACAAAAGAGCAGCTTTCTAAGGAAAAACACCCTTAACAGCAAAGCAGGCTCTGCATCTCTGCTCGCTCCGCCTGACCCCAGCAGCCCTGCAGGGAGGGTCTGGGAGACGCTGGAGGCGTGGAGCAGACATGAGTTTCTGGCTGATGCTTCAGAGAACGATTAGAGCCCTTTGGGTCAATGCTCTTTAATACACAGCCCGATTTCATCTGTTGTATATGACCATCATCGTGCGCTCACAGAACAACGCAGGAGTTATTCAATCTTGTTTGCCTTCAGGCCATCCCGTGTGATTCCAACCAACCCGATACCTTGGTGTTAGCTCCCTGCAGTTTTAAGGGCAGGAAAGTGGGAATTCTGTGCATTCGTAAGCGCCTGAGCTCAGATCCCTCTTCTTGTGGAAGGACACTTCCAGACACGTCGCATGACTAAACGAATCCAGGAATCTGCAGGGCACACTTCTCGTGCTCCTTATCAAAACACGGCTTATGTCAGAACCAGTACCAGAGCCATTAAGATCAATATTACTGAAAGACGTCAGCACTCATAAAGATAACCTTTCACTCTTCCTGATCTAGGGCTGCCTAATCATGACACTTGTGTGTCATCTGAGCAATCTTCAGATCTGCCAGTAGTTTCTGTGGGCTGGGCTTTCAGGAACGCTCTGTTGCACAGCTGCATTGCCAAGGTTCAGCAAGAATCTCAGTGTTATGGTAGGCTCTTTTCTCCCTAACAGAGCTCTCAAATTCTCATCCAAATAAAAGCAAATCCAGTGTTTCCAAGATGCTCCATGAGACAGCCCATGTTCAGAGTCATGCTGCTGCCTGGGAGCACTCCAGCTTCCTCAGGACCATCAGATTCAGATCAATAGGTTTGTCCGCCCCTTCCATAGGCTCTTGTGGAGCCTTTTTGCAGGTTACCAGGTTTTGCAGAACAATGCCCTGCTTTTGGGGATTAACGTAACAGGGATTTGTTCATTCTGTCTCTTGCCATTGTAGAGGAAACCACTGAATATTCATCCACTCACTAAATTTGCTCTCAGGATCTCACTATCCTGGTTGAGGCCGCAGTGATGAATGGTCTTGATGAAATTGTAAGGATGAATGAACTGAAGATGAGAAATACTGAGCTGGGATGCCCATGATCTAAGACTCGTCTCTGAATGATTAAATCCAGCTTCTACAGTCTCAGTTGTTTCCCTGAGATGTGGAACTGGATGAAAGGAAAACAGAGCCTAAGAAAGCACGTATGACTCTTCCAGTTACGCAGCACATGACCTGGAGTAGACACTACACATTTACAAGAATTAGGGATTCCTTTGCCAGGGATCATGCAATCACAGGTCCATGGGGACTCAGCATTTCAGCTGGATTCTCAGGTAGTAGTCATAGCCTGATGTGCCTCATCTGCAGCTGCACTTGACCTCATAGACAGTCTACATACACTGCACTTAACACTATCAGGCTGTGTTACCAAAAATGGTGCCAAAAACACTCCTGAAGGTAAGGCACAAGCTTTAGCTGATACTATATGCCAGTGCAGCCATGAGGGAAGAAACAGGTTAGACTCCCATTTCCTCCCTCACAATTTGCTTCCCACTGCAGATGTCTGTGATGGTCTTTAAAAATGTATTGGCCTAAGGTCCAAATAGCCCAGTGGACCATGCGGATCATCAGCAGGGATATGATTTCTCTTAAAGCTAACAGCGCATGAAATTGGTCTTTAGAATGGAATCAGGCAATCTTTTATGTAAAATCCTCATCACATCTCCAGAGATATGCCATTATAATGATATACAAGAACTATCATGCAATTATAACAAAAAATCAGACAAAAATTGAGGTGATGTCATTTGAGACTCCAGTGTATTGATGAAAGTATCACAACCTCAGCAGCACCATAACACTCATTAAACAGCAATGGACCTGTGTGTGTTTGGGTAAACAATGCCTCAGCATGGATGTCATGCCCTCATTGACTTCCACCTGCCTTTTTTCTCCAGCCAGTCTGGTCTCACTGGGATGCCAGGTGTGTCCTGAAGAACATTACACCATGTTGAGGACTACTACGAATGTGGTGCAAGGATCCCCTCTTCTTCTCCATCACAGCCCTGCCAGCCTTCATGTAAACCTCCTCTATCCAGCAGATAGGACAGCAGGTCCAACTCCAAATTCTTTAGAAAACAATTGCTGCCTAATGATAGCTGCAGTTTTGCTGCTCCAAAAAGAAGCACAAGCATTTTTGCGAGAAATTTCAGCAAGAGGTATCTTGCTAAGGGCATTTGCTTTTACTCACAGAGACACAGACAGAGGCTACCAGCAACTGCTGCTGTTTTGAGCATCATTTATAAAAGGAAGTGTCTCCCCAGTAATGACCATCATGGACAGCAGATTATTCACCCAGAAATCTGCAATTTATCCCTAGTGTGGATCAGGAATTTTATAGAACATGCAATCAAACAAAAACTACTTCAGAGGAATGTAGAAGATTCCATCCCACTTGTAGAACATCCTGAGAAAGGGAAAATATCTTCCTCTGGCATCTACAAGTGCTACATCAATTCCCTGTCATCAACTGCTGCTGACTTCCAACAACTGCCTGTGATTTCCACAGACTTATCACAAGAGCATGGACACTGTACATTTCAGGCACCTGAATTAGCTCTCCCCTTTTCAGTCCTGCTGAAACATCTTCCTTTGACATGTAGGCTTCAAATATACTCTTCTTCCTCCCTCGAGTGGGTTTATTTAGATTCTTTCTGTCACCTGATGTTGGTACAGCAGCATAGGATCCTCCTGCAAACAAAAATTCATAAGTGTTACCTTGCCCACCAAACATGTCTCTGTATCTTAACAGAACCTGTACAGAGGTTTTATATTCAAAGTTGAACTTCTGAGAACAGTTTGCCTAGAAATACTGGCACCCGACTTCAGAACACCGAAAAGCCTGGAATAATCATATTTTACAAATAATCAACAGTCTTTTACAGCTCATTTTAAAGTCAATAGCATTCATCCCAGCCCATCTTTTAAAGCACAGGCTTCAACGCAGCTTATTCCTGAAGCGTGTACACACACTGCTTTAATACCTCTGGGAGTTCCCAGTTGTCTGGGATTTATTCTGCTGTCTGAATTGTTCATTGTTTCTGTCTGCGATTCAGAGAGCTGCCTCTTCCTATCGAAGTTCTGGGGAGTCCTTGCAGATTCAGAGTTGTTTCTGCTCCTTGCACACCCTCTTTTTTCTGCACCTGAAATCAAATACAGGTTTGAAATAACAAGGAAGGGAAGAGGAACCCCAGTGCCAGCTTGTGGTCCTGGTGAAGCTCACGGTCTGTAGTTCTTCAGTACAAGTTACAATCATGAGTCATAGCCTTTATCCAAGAGAAACAATGTCTTCATTAGTTCACTTGTAATCTGTTGGCTCTTTGGGCCTCATAATACACCACTAACTTATTTTAGCATAAATACAACGCTGGAAATTACGATGCTAAAGTTGGATACAACCCTTCCAAAATCCTGGGAAATTCATTAGAGCATATAAAATGTGAAATTGTTAAACTGTTTCCAAAGTCCCCACCCCATTAAGCCCCCAAGTAGTGAGAAAATATAACCTCCCTACAAGTTAATTAAGAAGGTCGGGAATCAAGGAGGCAAAAAGAATTCTTAACAACCCACACCGGAGTTATTAACTTTGGAGCTACCAGCACGGTACACAAGGACACCAGAAAGAAATGCCAAAGCTCCAAATGTCCAGCCTGTTCAGAATAGGCCACAATCATATGAAAATATTCTGCAGAGACTCACCCCTTACTTCCCTGCCATCACCTCAGCCCTTTCCCTACAGCCAGGAGAGCAAGCAGCAGCTTCCAAAGCGTATGCCAACGCTGTTCCACGGATCAGCACATTGGAATGCAACCCAGCGCCGCGCAGCTGCCCTCTTGGCCCTCCACCTGGATACTGAACATGTCATCACAGCTTTGCCTTCCAGCCCCTCCTGGCTACGCTCCCTGGGTCCAAGCTTGTACCTGCAAGTCAGAAAACGTGCAACGCCAACTTACTTGCTACGGTGCTATCCAAGTTACAAGGCAAATTTTTTACCTATGGTATCCTTCTCAAATGAAATAGCAGCTTGCTTCACAGCAGTGAGAAAAAAAAACGTTTTAAAAGCTGTACTTAAGCAGAGATCTTTAAAAAATATGGTGCAACAAGAAGAAATTGTTACTTTGACGAGTCAAAGAGAAAAAGCAATTTTCACATATATTTAACAACAGGAAAACCAGCAGGAGAAGAGGGAATTCAGAAGGGAAGACACCAAGACAGGCAGAGGGGCAACTGAAGGTGCTAGCTCAGACCAGTCCAGGAAGAGATTACACACCACAGCAGTGTCTCCAAATGAGAAGTTGAAACAAAGAGGAGGCTTCTGTTTTCAGTCACAACAACACAACATAGTTGGGCCTTTTTCTACACAATCAAGCTTTTCACACTCTGAGAGTGCTTCCAGGGCAGAGACTGAGCTGGAATATGGCGAGAGCACAGCGGCAAATTTATGTTTCAGCTGAGGCAATGCAAAGTGTATGGCCCACATAATGAGATGGAACTAAAATCAACTGATTTGCAACTGCCTAATGAACTGATTTACAAATGTCCTAAGGGTCAAATTAAGTTTAAAAACAGACACCAAAAGTAAAAGCACATACTAGAGAATTGGCAACACAATTTCCTCCTGGATATGTTTTCAGAGACGTTTTGGTGAAGGAATCTGACTTAAGCTGCAACAGGCGGGATTTTAGTCAGCTCACACAGAGAGGTCATGCAATCTGCTTCGTTGGAGGTTCTTAAAAATAGGTGAGACAGACATCTGCCAGAGGTGGTCTACGAAGAGTAGTTTTTTCCTTGAGGTAGTGAAATGGATTACATGAGCTCGTAAGGTCCTCTAAAGCCCTCGTTTCTATGACAGCAAGTCACAGAAAATACTACTATGAATTAAAGAACCCGGGATAAAAAGGGGACTAAATCTTAACATATAATTCAGAAGGAGCTGAAAAAAAAAAAAAAGTAAGAGAGCAGAAAACTAAAATGCAGAGGGAGGAAAGCAAAAAAAAATCTCATGAATTGGGCAGCGAGCTAAGAGCCAGAATTAGGCACTGCAGAGAAGCTGTCCCCGCACTTGGTTTGTCCAATAGTTCAAAAAATTTGGGGCACCTACAGCCAAAAACAATGTACAGCAACAGCAAAGGGTGGAGAAGCATCTCTGTGTGATAAAAAGTAGACATGCAGAGAGGCATCTGCACATTTTCAGCACTTAAGCCTTGGCCTTGCTCTGTGGTGGGATTTTTCATTTGCTCAAACTCAAAAACAAAACTCAAAGACAAAATTCACTCAAAACAACAAACTCTGCTTCAACATAGCTGGCCTGCACAGCAGTTTACACACAGCCACTTCGGACAGTATCTGACCCCCTTGGCCATGACATTTATGGCTAAACAAAGCCACAGGCAACTGTCACAATTAGCATTCAACCAGAACACATCAAATTCTGCATGACTGTAATTTCTTGTATTTCTCCTTTTAAAAGAAAGAGACCTAACTACAGGTCACCATCTGTTTCAACTAGAGTCAGTATTTGTTTCTGCAATGCACCTGTCCCCTAAAACTGTAAGTTAGAAATACCTTTCAAGATGGGCTTTCCTCCTGTCCCCCATGCTCAGCATTAATATTCTGATGCATAAACAGACATCATTCCACAAAGCAAACTGCAACCTGACTACTCTATAGCATAGGATATACTGAGATTATTCTTTCTGAAAAAACTATCATAAACATGGTTAAACCCTATTCCAGCACCACATGTGTTAGGCTTTCTTTTTCCTCGGTGTTACAGTTGAGCGATTTTTAAGACAGAACAAAACCTCTAATGGCAGGATGTCACACAAACCAGTAACATGTTCTAGGCATTAAAGTAACCAAATACTAAATAAATCAATAGGCAAATTATTACCAGAAAAAATTTAAAATAATTTCAGTGGAAGGAAGACTAAATTGCAGGGACTGAAAGCTGAGGTTGGCTGATCCATCCTAACAGGAGACTTGAAGCAACCAGAGAGCAGCAAACGCATCTGCTGTGCAGAACCACTCAGGCCTGAACACGGAGCAATTCTAGTACACAACACAGAAGTATTCACAACAAGCAGCAAATGCAACACGTTTGGGTGTTTATCTGGCTGCACAGATCATGTAGAGCTGCTCCCTGTGGATGTAGCCAACACTTGCCAGGGATTTCTAGATATTCTGCCATTTTCTATGGGATATGACAAAGGACTAATAACTTGAGAAAAGGTGGTTGACTGTTCCATACTTGAAGTCCTCTAGAGGGAGATTTGAGTTGAAAAAATCCGAACACCTGCAGCAGGCATGGAGGCTCCCTACAAGGGCAACAGAGGGACACTAAATAGGACAAGTAATTCTACCCAGAGAGCAGGGAAACCCTTCAAGGAGCCAAAGGGAAGCACCTCTGAGAAGTAGAAACACACAACTCCCACGTCCACAGCAAGAGAGGCGTGAAAGAAAAGTGAGTGCATTCTTGGGCTAAGAACGTGAGCAAAGTCTCGTGCTTTCAGAACAGTTCACAGCCTGTCACCCACTTTTATTCTCACCATGGACACCAGGAAAAGGAGCGGAAAGGACTCAGGGGCTGGTTGAGCTCTGCTGGAAGGACAGCACTGGAGCTCCATCTGAAATCCAAACCACTTCATCTCCATCACAACAATGACATCACACAATGGCACATTTTGGTCTTTAAACCTAAGTACCTATTAATCTTTTCTTATTTGGGGGGGGAAAAAAAGCATGCAGGCAGCTTCCCAGAATAATTGATTTGGCTTACAGTAAGAGAGGAGGCTAGATGTTTTAAATCAGCTTATTTTGACATAATTTATACAAAATCACTCTAGAGTTTAGCTTTTGAAAAGTACTGCATTTAATTAAATTTACATCTATTAGTCAGTTGATCAACTAGATGGTCAACTAAATCAACTAAAATGCTCAACTAAACATGAAGTTAGCAAGGCCAGAAAGTCTTTAATTTTATATTAAAATTTGCATATTGCTTTACATAAGAAAGAATCAAGACCCTCAATTTTATTTACCAAAAATAAAACATTCTAACTGCACTCTCACACCTGACAATCTCTTTGATTACTACCAGCAGAGAAGGAAAGTATCACTGAATCTTCATCGGCACAGCCATGACAACTCCCATGCAGGATCCAGCAAGAACCAGTTTTACTTGAGAGATCCAAGTGAATTTCAAGATAATGAGATCTTGGTATAGTTTCTCCCTTTCCTACCAAAGGGCATCTGCATTTTCACCAGACATTTTTACCTCCAAAATTTCTTACCATCTATATTATTTATGTAGATACCCACAGTAGTTAGGCAGCTCCCTGGGGTGGGCAGGACTGTGAAAGCATCACAACGGTGCTGGTAACACCTCTGCAGTGTCTGACCCCCACAGACACTATCTCAGCATGTAATGGTTCCTCTTACATTTAAAATAAAAAAGGAATTTATGTTGAAAGCGTTGGACAAAACAATATTGTTACAAATTTTCCAATACAAAATACTTGGGTCTGCTATTTACTTTTATGAGTCCATGACTGGACACCAACACCTCCACTAACTCTGCTATTGCTAAGAAGATTTTCCACTGCTTCCCAGCATGAGATCATGGTCTAGATAGGGCGAGGAATCTTTGGAAAACCCTGTTTTCCAGTTAGCATAAGCGTGAGAAGAAACAGAAGCATACCCCCAGAACTGATAACATGCAGTAGAACAATTTGTTATCAGTTAATGAGACACTTTTAACATACAGCTCCTAAATATTTGTCCATATTTCTACAATGTTCCATTTCATTGCTGACTCATTTCAATGACTTAAACCAATTTCCTTCAAGACTTCCAAGGAATTCTTCAAGACAACCCAGCTGTGCACTTAGTAAGACATGATAAGGACACACACATGATATTGAAGACATGGCAGCTACCAAAAGAAGCCATCACCTAACACTGTCCTAGCCTCAAAAGCAGAAATTAACCAACCAAAGACAACAATAACTACCCTGACACCAGCCTGTGGTTAGTCCTACACTCCCATTTAAGTCAGACTAGGTTAAACACAGCAAGAAAGTTAAATAAAGCATGTTCCTGCTCATCCTTACTAGAGATTTAATGAATTAGCATCCAGCCATGAGGCAGCCCAAGGCATCACCTCACAGATCTGTAAATTCAAGTTGGCCCGTGACTCCTGGCAGAGTTGACAAAGCAAATTTTAGAAACCATCAAATCTGGTCTTTTAGCAAATGAATACTCTCCAAGAGCTGCCAGTAAGTTCTATCTGCAACTTTATGAGGCACTGTGGATGCTGATGTGTAACAGGGTGTATTAATAGTCTCAATACTAAAGTTCAGCCAACACAAACTCTGCCTTGTTTTGGAAAGACATCTGGGACATAAAAAAATCCACAATCCTACATAGCCCCTGAACAACTCATTTCAGGTACTTTTGTGAACCTGTCTCTGCGCAGCTTTGATGAGCTGGGGGGATGCAGCTCCTGGCTGGGAGCTCTGGACAGGCACAGGCTTACTGTCAGCACTGTTGTACCAGGCAACTGCCCCTTTCATTCTCCAAAGTCAAATAAACTCCCCCAGCAGAAGACACTTTGCCAGTATAAACTGCATTAACATCAGGGCGGTTTTGCTAGGATCCCTGTGCCTGCCCCTTTCATATACTTAAAAAGGCAATTTCTAAGCTATTTGATATTTTCTGCAGCTCAAAGAAGCCTCTAGAATAATTCCCTCTCAAATTTTAAAAGCCAAAATGCATTTGTTAGATTGTTTTGAATTTCTAACGCACCAGTGACATCCAGTAGATGCCATATTATAGAAGTGACTAAGTCAAAAATCTCCAAGCACTTGAATGACTACTACAATATCCGGGATCAAATTACTACACATAGGCAAAAACAAAAGGCAAAACCAACAAACACCATTGAAGTGATCTCAAAAGTGAGTTATGTCAACAAAAACACTGGTCACAGGCAGACCAGAAGTAACAAGCTATTTATGTTTTGCAAAATATTTTGCGGATTTAAGAGATTAAATGCCCCACTAATGGTAACAGCAAAATCCTTTTCTGTTCCATTTAGTTTTAAAAGTAAAAACACAAAGACAGCTGTTGGTATAGTTGCTCAGGGAAGGAGTTCTCTACTGGCAATTAAAAAGACACTCCTTGGAATCTATCTCTGTGCTACAGCCCCGATAATACACATACAGGACCAAAACCCATTCACCATGCTCACTGAAAGGACAACTCTGCTCCAACCTATGTTAGGAACCGTCGTGCTTCCACGTTTCTCTAAACATGAAGAGTTCAGAGTTCTTAGACAGCCTTGGAACAGAACCACCTCCATGCATTTTACATTATCTTGAAGCCAAGAGCTTAAATAAAGTGGATGGCTCAAGATTAAAGACAAAGCGATAGAGACAAATGAGGATGTCATGGGAAAGAATTCATTGGGGATGTAGGAGTGGAAAGGCAAGACTTGGTGATATGTTATCAGTTCAGTGATGTTTCATTGCAACGGAGACCTGCAGGAGATAAACATGGTAGGCAATATTTCAGATGCTCAATCTGGATCTAAGAGAAAATCTGAGAGTGTGTTCTCCTTATCACAAGCAAATAAAAGAAGATCCTTCTTCCCTCATGAAATGTAAATTCAAAGAATCTTAAACTGGAGGTTCTGCAGCACATTCCTCTGCTCGGTCCAAGCCAGGCCAGAAAGCTAAGAGAGTTCCTACAATGCTGCTGTGAGTCCTCTTCAAAAGTAGCCAAGGAAGTGAACAATTTGAATGATCTCAATCATTGAAAAGTAGGGGAAGCTTCTGGGAAAGGGAATATCTTGGTGGAACTGGAAAAGAATGGTGATATAACAGCACTGTAGGGATTTAGGCAGATGGCAGACTGTATAACATTTAAAGTTAATTAAACAGTCATTCAAAGAAGAGAAACAATGCAAACCTACATTTACATGCATGGGCTCAGCCAAAATGTAAATTCTATGCAAATGTCCTAAACTGAGTGGATGCTGTCTTAAAATCCAGCTGTCAAAAGTAGCTCCCAGGCGTCCTAGCCTCACTAACTGACCCATTACGATGGGTCACCAGGGTCCAGCCACAGCATAAATCTAAATGTCACTTTCCACCATCAAGACAAATCAAAATAAAATGAGAAGACATTGTGTTAAGTGAAGGCCTTTCCACACAGCTCTAAAATGTGAGTTTGTGAGTTCAGCAGTAATTTAAAGGACTGGAAAAACCCAACTGATTACCAGCAACTCTCTACAACATAACACAGCTCTGCCTGTGCCAGCCAGCAGGTTGTCTATGGGCATGGCTGTGTTTGTACACCAGCACACTGTGAGCCATCGGTGCAGCCATCCAGGAACAAACCCAGAGAGCTCTCTCACCCGGCCTCTTTGGAGGTGATTCTCCAAACAGCTTTGGCAGAAAGTCTGCCAAAATCTGCACAGAAGAGTTGAATGTCCAACAAAAAAAGAACAAAGGGAATCCATACCACATGGGGAACAAGTTGGCTGCAGACAGGCAGCCAATCCCCCGGCCAGTGACTCCAGGTGGGGAAACATAGGCTGTCATGGTTTGTGAGGGAATTCTTAGGGCCATGAGCTGCCTTTGGAAGTGACTGTACCACTGCAGCTGATCATGAAAGATTCAGACATCCAACATTCTTAGAATGCAACACTGAGGAAGAAACACTCCTACTTAGGAATGAAGGTAGCAAAAAAGTGGCATGTCCACAGATATTAAGGAAAGTCAGGAGCAGAGACAGATGCTCATTTCCAGACTCATGAAATGAGCTGGGAAGCATGCATATGGTGGAAGGCACATGTTGCCACTGCTCTTTTGCTTTAAGCTGCACATACTTATTAAAAACTCTTGTGCTGCATGCCCCCAGATTTCAATATGGAACTAGGGAAAATGTTCTTGCTGACTTTGGCTTCCAGGAAAGGCCAGGCTTTAAAAAACTGAAATGAAGAAAAATGCACAATGGATTCTTTCTGCTGCTGAAAACAATGCTGTGGAAACTGCTCCTGACGCCAAGATCATGTGCTCACGACACCATGCTTCCACTTCCAAGCATCCTCATGCTTGCAGGCTTTTGACTTCAGGAACTCAGACAGTATTTGCAGTTTTATTCAATTCCTCAGCAGGGTTTGTGTTGTAGGAATACTACAGAAGTGCAAGAGCCAAAGATACCATTCCAGGCTCTGAACGAAGGGCTGGTGACGAAACTCATTTAGTAGCAATAGACTAAAAGTTTATCAAAATAGTTACTGTGCTCCAGCTGCGTGCAGCAGCGCAGTGGTGTTGTCAGGGAGGGGGTACATACATCTCTTTTGGTTTTCAGGACTCTCTGTGAACCTGCTCCACCCTGCTCGTGACCTCCTCACTACCTACTCCGCCTGATGACTGCACTCTTCCAGGCTTTCACTCCTGCCTCAGGATGTGGGTCAGGGCTGCTTCCACTCCCCCTCATCCTTCCATCTCCCCTAAACATCTTCCACAATACCTTTTGCTCTTTGTCTTATCCAGCAACTACACTGTGAAAAGGCTTCTTCAAGACTTCAAAAAAAAAGCACTTTAAAAACACAATATTGTGGAAGTTCTGTCTTTGATTTTTCTGGGCTTCAGTAGTTAGAGAGAAGCAAGTTGCTCAAAGAACAGAAGAAGCTAAGAAGCTTTGAAAAGCAAAATACCTGACAGGAGGTGCTAACATACTAGAAGACATTAGCAGCTGAAGAAATCAAAGAACTGCCTTCAGATTCCTACATATCCTGAGGTAACCCAAGGTGCTGCTGAATGTGTTCTGCTGATGAACCATTCCCCATACAATCCACTCAGTGCAGCAGGTACATAAATCACAATCCCTAGTAGTGTAGGGGAAAATGCCTAAAAACATACAGACTGAACAAAACCACATTTTAGCCACTGGCTTTTATTTGCAGAGAGCCTGGAATATTCTCCAAGGCAGGACATGCCCCATACATCTGTAGGCTGCAGCTGCTAGTGTTGACATTTTTCTTCAGCACCTTGGAAATTTTTATTTTTGTCACAGAAGACATTATTTTGTGCAATAGATCACAACATTTTGTTTTCCACCCTGCCCCAGCCAAGTCTCAATTCTCCACAGCTTGGCTTTCCCCACAAGAGGGAGTTCAGGACATGCAGCCCGCAACATTCCATGGTGCTGGTTAGAAGGGGATTGGGGTGGGAGGGCAAAAGATGGGCAACGGCATTTGGGACAGGAGAGGTAGGAGCAGAGTTGTTGAGGAAGGCAGCAGAGAAAGTCCACAGCAGCCACAGTCTAGAGAGGAACCACAAGAGACACTGAATTCAGCTGCAAAGAACCTGTCCTACCTACCTGGATATCCATGGTGAAGGAGACACTTGGGCATTACCTGAATGACAGGCCAGACCTGACCAGAGTGTGTGGGCTGACTGACCTCATGGACAGCAGAGGACAGAGGGCTTTTACAAATTAATTCCTGTTTGAATGACAGCATTTTTCAGGGATGGAAATTGTTATCAGGGCTTCTAAACGTGCTGGTGACAGCCCACATACCACAAGCCTTGGTAAAACTGTTCCAATGGTCATTCACCCTCACTGCTAAACTGTGCTGTATTTCAAGCCTGGATTTGTTTAGCCTCAAATGCATTATATCATAATCTGCACAACTGAGTAGCCTATTATTGAA
>WAAG01075306.1:0-14137 GCA_013390105.1 Tichodroma muraria
ACAGATTCTTTAGGGGGAATGCATACATTCATTAACTTAACGAATAAAGTTGCATTTCCACATTGCTCATGATATCAACACTAATGGGTGTTGGTTCCAATTCTGAATTCTCTCTCTTCTCCCCTCAGAGAGAAGGGCCCTATTAAAAGACTCATATTTCACTTTGTAGCTCACCCATCCTTCCTTCTGGGTAAACATTTCTCTCCCCTTGGCTAAAACAAGCCTCATTCCACCACAACCCTCCCCAGTTCAAAGCATATTCCCTTACCCTGCGAGTGAATGTTTTGCCGCACTTGGAGCAGACAAAGGCAGCAGGGACAAAGTTGGGATCGTGGTATCTCTTGAAGTGCATGTCGAGGAGCTGCTTCTGGCGGAAGGTTTTATCACAATGGCTACAGGCATAAGGCTTTTCTCCAGTATGGGTCCGTTTGTGCATGACCATGTGCCGCTCCTGGCACGGACAGGAAAAATGGAAACTCGTGTAAACGGATACAGAAAAGTGAATTTTCAGCTAAAACAAGGCCAAAATTTTACGGTTAATGTCAGAAAAAGAATGATTCCACAGCAATGCAAGAACATCTGGATTGATTGCATATTCAGTCCTAGCTACTTCCATCCTATATGGACTCTTATCCCCTGGCCAATGGGTACATCAAGGTTGTGAATTAGAAGTTCTTCTCTACAGGACAAAATCACACCAAGAGAAGGCCACTTGTACTCTCCTTCACACCCTTTAAAAATTTAGACTGCTAATTTGACCTTGACAGCTGGTCAAACCTAACAGCTCAGATTCCCATCCTGTACTTTCAGCTCCTAACACTCCTAAGGGGTGCCAGTGCCTCCAGCTTACCTGTCTGCAGGCATAATCACACTGGTCACACTTGAAGCGCTTCTCATTCTTGTGGGACTTTTGATGCTGGATGAGGGCATACCTCTCATGGAACACAGCGTCACAGTAGCGACACTTCTTGCCCTGCTCAATGTAGGAATGCTGCTTCCGCAAGTGGACACCTACAGGAAAAAACATCAAAAGCTTTCACCACCAAGAAGAACCCACCAAAAGCTTTTCACCACTTGCTTTCTTTTCAAGCATGAAAGATGAGTCCACGGTTCTTCAGTGATCCTCCCTCCCAAGCTCAGCCAAAGCAGTGGAATAGTTAATTTAGGATTCAACTAAAAACCTGAAGAACTTGCAAGTAAAACAAACTAGAACTATTGACAGAAAGAGCTTGCAGAAAAACTCCATTAAGTTTCCACAGGATTCCAGATTTGGTTATTAGTTGCAATCTGTGCTGATTGAGGATACTTGAATTTGATGACAGGTGATTGTCAAACTAAAGTGTCTTGTGGAGTGTTATGTTTAAGACTAACTTGAATTGCCTGGATACAGCCAGAAGCCAGGTAATTCAGTGGGGGGAAACAGGATTTTCTTCAGGATTAGAAGTCAGAGTGACAGGACTAGAAGGCAACAGGGATACCAGCAGATAATCCCCAACAGAGGTTTTAGTCACTTCTTTAAAATCCTTCAACTAAGAGCATACAACAGCTGCACGAGGTAGCTTAGGGTAGATTAAAGCATTATTAGAAGAAAAATTCTTCATATCTAACATCAGTTTTCCTCTGTTGTAGATCAGGTTGTTTGCTCCTGAAATCAACTGACTGCCTTCCTCTCAAACTGTCTCACTGTAGCACTTTGTCTTTACTGGAAGGGAGCCTGCCTTCCCATTACTTGGGTGATAATTCTGTTTAAATAAAGACAGAAAGTTCTGCCAAATCGTGGCTCCTTCCTGCCCCTCAGCTGCTCTGGGCACAATATTGTTGGTCACCTTCTAGAAACATAAGAGCTTGCCTGCTGGAATCACACTGGGTACTGCTCACTAGATCAGGAATGTCCTACTGCAAGGACTCGGGGCTTTTTTGTGGCCGCAGCTCCAAATCCTGGAAAGTTAAATACTCGGTCTAATTCAAACCTTTTAACTTGATGAAAATATCTCTGCATGAAACTTAATGGCCTCCAATATGCAGGAGGTTAAGCCAAGTGATCTTGCTTTTCAGATCCCAATCCTTATGCTGTTGAAATCTCAGTCCAAGTTCAATAAATGCCTTGCATCTATGGGCAAACAGTAATTAATCTTGTATGCTTGGAAAAAAACAATCAAATAATGAGAAGAAACTGAAAATTGCTCTAACTTGCAGCAGCTATGGTAAGCTAAAGGTGTGTGTTACCAGCCCTATATGTGAAGCTGTGCTTCATGTTGTGCAGTTACCAGACTGGGTACTGGGTTAAGAGACAGCAGCTGGGTTATGTGAACTCTGATTCTGGAAAGTTTTGTACCATCTTCAGCAAACGGCCACGTATGGGACACACGTACCCAGGTCACTCTTTCTCGCTATAACAGTATCACAGTGAGGACAGTGGAATTTGGCCACATTCTCCGTGTGCTTCTGCAAAATGTGCATCTTCATGGTACCGCTCTGAGTGAAGCGAGCGTGGCAGATGTAACATTCATATGGCTTCTCTCCTTCAGGAGCAAAAGGAAAAAATAGAACAAGTACTTTTATTAAAAAGAAATCTCACCAAGAAGCCCCAAACAACCTCTCAGAAACTTGCAACACACAGTTAGACAACAGAAATTGTAATTCTACGAAGCACTCAATTACATCATTCTCTGCAAGTTATAGATCCAGTAAGCATCTTTCTACAAAGAAACTGAAGTTCATTCCTTCAGGAAGTTAAATTATTCTTACTCTGATAAATGCATACAAGACCTACATGCAGGCCGCCAGAAGAGAGCAAGTAACATCAGATTTTTGTGGGGTGGAGGTTCTGAATGTTCATGTGTACATAAAAGGGCATCTTCCCCCCCTTTCAATTTTAGATATGATTAATTTGGCACTGCAGTAACATTCAGTGCTAAAATCATCCCTATTTATATTGAAGAAAAAATTAGCATCTTTATGAACTAACATGCATGAGATGCTTTTAAATATGCACTGAAGCATGAAACTGCAAATGGCTCTACTCTTCAACTGGAACACTGCAAACAGAAGTTTCTTCTGTTCATACTAGAGGTGCCTGCATTTTATCACCTCACAGTCAAATCAGAAATCAGAACCCTCCAAGCTCATTTCTCAGTGCAGCAATTTAATTGGGTTATAAATTGACAAGTGCTTACAAAATGTGGTGCATTCTCTTTGGCTACACGCTTTACAAAAGTCTTATATTAAAACTACACAACAGTATTTGTTTGCTGTGTGTCAGCAGACACCAGCCTCAGCACTCTGACACTAAGAGAAAATGGCATCAGTACCGGAGTGGGTCCTCATGTGCCTCTTCAGTTTGTAGGTGTCTCTGCTGGCATAGCTGCACAGGCTGCACTGGAACGGGCGCTCTCCGGTGTGCGAACGGATGTGGCGTTTCAATTTGCTAACCTGGAAGCCAAAAGCAAGACTGAAGTTAGCACAGATGAGCAGGCCAGATTGCCAAAACTACAAGAAACCAGCCAAGAGTTTAATGCAGTTCATATTTACTTAGGCACAAAACCAAACAAGCACATTTCAGTGCCATTTTCCCATTGTACACAGCCACTTGCTCCTGCCCACTCTACCTCACCTCCCAGCTTCACTCCCAGTCTTGCCTGATGCTTGTTCCCACACTCAATGAGGCCTGATTTAGACTCTGTGCTCACCTTACTGTTATTGACCATCTCAGCATCTGAAGACACCCTAAAATTTTAAAATATCCTGCAGAGACACAGGGAAGTGGTGTGGGGAAGCTTAATTCTTTTCTTCTCCTGCTTTTATTTAGAAGGTACAAACCCTGCTCAAAGCAAGAACACCAACAGTATGGCATTTTCTATTCCAGCCTGATCACGCTGCTTAATCACCAACTTATGCCTACAAAAAGCAGCATGACCTCATAAGAACCAACTTGGTTATTCTCTCCTAATTTATACTATGAAAACCTCTGCAGCATAACTTATTCAGCACTCAAACCACAGGACCTGAAGTGACAGCACCGCAGGCATAGCGTGGGCAGGAAAAGTAACCCTGAAGCCCCTGCTCAAGCTCCCACTGTAGTGCCTTCTTCCACTGCAGACATCCCATTTTTTTCAAATTATGTTCCTAATCATCTGGCTCAAATTTCCTTTCACAATATAAAAGCAGTCCTATAAAATATCTAACAATACTGCATGGAGGGAAGGCATTCAAGAATGTCTAATCTGCTCAGGCAAATTAAGCTATCATCTAACATTAGCAAAGCTGCTTTTCACCAATACAGAGACAAAGGCTCATTAGTTTTAGCTACAGACACCTTCATGGCATAAACAGATGATGTGCAAAATGCATGTTTCTAAAATGGGAGGGCACTGTGGACAAGGGACATCCCACTGCAGCAGGAAACGTCGGTCTCCTTCAACACGAAGCACACTGCAATCAGCTTAAAGGACAAATCATTAAGAAACCATGACAACTATTGTCTCCAAAGAGGAAATGAGTATTGCCTAGAATTTCTGTAAGTGATCTCAAACTGCCTTCTGATTCACTGAGGAAACCCCACCATTTGCTTCCAAGAGCGGCCCTGATTTATAACTTCTTTTGCCCAGAGCATTTAAACCAAATGGCCAAAGAGGAAGTGCCTAAGAACAGAGTTTGTAACAGATGGTGAACAAGCTTTGAAGCGCACAAGGAAGCACTCAGCACTGTAACAAGTCCCATACCTCCACACTGGCATAGTCACACATGGAACATTTGAATGGTTTCTCGTGGGTGTGTTTGTAGCGGCGATGCCGAACCAACTCTCCACTGGTCACAAAGGCCATGTCGCAGTCTGGGCACTTGTGAGGGCGAGTACCTAACGGTGTGCAGCAAGACAGGAAGACAGTGACACAGAGATTTAGTGACAAAAGAAAATATGGGACAGCGCTGGTTGTGGATTTTTTTATTTTTTGTTTTTAAAGTGAATTAGCAACAGTTCTTTCGTGTTCTGAAAGATTAAATTAGAGCAACAGAATGCACGAAAGTCAGAGGTTTTGTATAAATAACTAATAGATTTAAGATCTTAAGAGAATTAATATCCTTTCGGTGAGGAAATAGACTCCTTTATTTTTGTACCACTTGGTTGTTTACACATTAGAAACCAGCTAGGTTACACTTAACTTCAGTAAGCAGAGAAAATGAGGGATTATGAATTACACTTTTTTTTGGCAGTAAGGCACAACAAGCTGAAAACACGAGTGCTAATGCCCAAGGCAAAGAGAACATTTCTGTAAATTCAGGTAACTTGAGATCAAGCCCAGGATCAATTCTGTACCTGTGAACAGGATAAGCTCTGCACCTGGCCTGGCCAGGCAGAAAACAACTGCATCGTTTCCTCTTTTTCAGCTTGTTGCATAAGATGAATTAGGAAAACAACAAGGGTCTGCCTTCAATCTATTTGCTCCGATGGCAGAGCAGATCCTACAAAAACAATGCATGCAAAACCAAGAGCACCTGTGTGAGTGTTGAGGTGGTTCCTCAGCAATGTGACTGTCCGGAAAGCCCTGCCACAGAGATGGCACTTGTGTGGTCTTTCGTCGGTGTGGCTTTTCATGTGGCGGTCCAAGTTGGAACGACGTGGACAAGTGTAACTGCACAGTTCACACTGGAATGTCTTCTTTACACCTGATCATGAAGGAAATCATCTTTAGTCTTTGGCAGTATTGTGGTCTACCGTGTCACATAAGAGGAAACATCCTTGAGGGTGTAACTACTGCAAGGAACCACCATGCACCACTAAACCCAACTGCACTGCCTGTGACTGTTTGGATTCAATTTTCACTGGTATGCCAGCACTTAATGTTCCTTCTGCACTCTAAAAAGGGTTCTTTAACTTGTAGCTTTAACAAAAAATCAAACATACTTATTACTGTATTTTGCACCAGCAATTGGTTAGGAAAAAGCCCACAGAATTAATTATACCATTGGCACCTGATGTAAAACTTGCACATGTACATGTGTAGTACAGCAATGAGAACAATCTTTTCAATCATAGTTGTATGAGAATACTAATGCCACAGTATCATACTTGTGGAAAATGATCTCCCTGTCAACCTACAGAGAGGAGAAGGGAGGTGTGCCCAAGAAACACTGAAGTCAAGCACTATTACATTGTGAGCAAGCAGCATTGGGCATGTCTGCTCTCCTCCCACTTGCATGTATTCATCCGCCTCAATCACACTGCAATCACAACAAAAGCTTTTTCAAAATCCATTTGCAGATGGGGAACTTACCTTTCTTTTTAATTTTTGTTGGTTTTGGTGGCTTCATATTGCCCACCACCTTTTCTGCATTAACCTCAGACAGCAAACCCTCCTGCTGCTCCTCTTCAAAGTCATATACAGAGACATCCACATCTTTGCCTTCCTCAGTGTAGCGAAGCTTACTCTTCTTGTTTTTCTTTGTTTTTTTGGCTGGTGGCTGATAGTCTGGATCTTTTTGCCAATTGGGATCTTCCTGTGGCTGAAGTTCACCTTGTTCCAGTGTCTCCACCTCACCATTTGCACCTACTTTCACAACTTGGAAGCCTTCTGGTAAAGGGAGGGTGTGACAGATCATGGGCTCCCCTTCCTGCAGGCCTCCTTTGGAAACCTCATTCTCATAAGCTCCCTGCAGTTCTTCCACAGATGTGGTGGCAACAGGTACAGTCACTGGTACAGGTACTTGGACCAGCTGAA
Source organism: Tichodroma muraria (assembly GCA_013390105.1). Taxonomy (NCBI): domain Eukaryota; kingdom Metazoa; phylum Chordata; class Aves; order Passeriformes; family Sittidae; genus Tichodroma; species Tichodroma muraria. The sequence continues at coordinate 6,717 of WAAG01075306.1, forward strand.
GCTCACCAAGGTTTATAGGCTGCTCTTCCATATTAACAACCTGAAGTGTTATGATCTGTGTGTCATCCACAGTAGCCTCAGTTTCTTGAGGCACTGCACCTTCCATTACTTCGGTCTTCATTTGAAGAAGAGTTGGATCCAGCTGATCCATCATCACCATCTGCACCCCACTGCTGACATCCTGCACCACTTCACTTCCATCTGCTTGGTTTGGTGGTATATGACAAGCATCATCCTCTTGCCCACCTTCACGGCGTCTTTGATAGGTTTTCCTCTCTTTTCCCTTAATGAAAGTTTCTGATTCCTCCACAATAGCGTCGACTGCCTCACCTTCCATTTCACCTTCCTGCTGTAAAAACAAGAAAATGAATGCTGCACACCATCCAATGTATTTAATAACTGCACAAAGCCCACAGAAGAACAAGTTGCCCAACTGGAAACACCCAACTCATCCCGATCATATTCAGAAAACAGGAGCTGAGCTGTAGGTCTCCACAAGCCCATCACCACTGCAAACCAAGGCAATCATAGAAGGCTGCCTGCAGTGAGACAACTGTATCAGCTTCTTGGAAAGGAAGGAAAGCAAGGAAGAGAGATTAAGTGATACACGTGTTCCCGTTTCTCAAAGACCACAAATCCCACCAGCAAGATGCACAGCAGTATTATTCCTTACTGAGCTTGTGTAATCATTTCACATAGCTTAGCAGTACCAGAGGCAATCTGTGGTTATAAATTTTAAAGGTACAAAATTACCACACTCTTAAAAAATCAAAAAGCCAACCTTAAAGGAAGTATTACATGAGAGAACTGCAGAACTTTTCCAGTAAGAAAAGGCACTAAGAATTAAGCACGAGAACGTAAGTTGCACTTATTTCACATCAAACTATTATCACTTCAAGTCTAAACTCCTCTGAACAACATAAGGACATAAAGGAGTTGGGCAAGTATGTCTCTTGTAAGCAGCCTGGAGTTCAATTCCTGCTACCCCCTCTAGCACTGCTGGGCTCTGAGTGGATCTGAAGATGCACTATGCACTCCCTCCTTGGCTGAATGAGCCCATAGCAGGAGACACAGCTCAGGTAAAACCTTAATTCAATGTCAATGATGCGGACTCTGAGCTGGTTGGACTCTAAGGATCTCATGAATCCTGCGTTAAATCCATTCATACAGTCACAAACAAACAACAATATAGGAGGTCAGCATTTTTGGGGGCCTTAACTGTAACTCTGACAATAGCTGCATGCAAACATAATTGAGATTTTGTGCCTCCTCAGATCACCCAGTGTTCTTCATTGAAGTTGGAGAAAAACATTAAACTCCTGTATTGTCATCATGCAGGAAGGATGTTTCAAGAGTAGTAAGAGCTAAAAGAAATTATCATTTTGCAGCTGTCTTTTTCCCAAATGAAAGGAGTAAGATTATAGTAAAGGAACATTTTGTAAATCTGTCTCTATTCCAGGTGGTTTACTTCATAAAAATAAAAGGAAGTCCCTAACCATGCCAAACACTTTCCCTGCATCAGGATACCATTTCTTATATCCCTCATTAAGCATTAAAAAGGTACCAAGGTCAATTTTGGGTAAGAAGAAACTAACAAAAAAGCCAGCTTCCTTACTAAGCCTGTGAAAAATTCCTGAATCCAGTTCCAGATCTGCTAAGAGACTTCTGCATTTTCCCATTACACTGACGGGCCTCTCAGACCAGCTAAGTGAATTAATATAAATATTTAATCTCCCTTGCTAACCCAACACTTTAAAATCCTCACACTACTTTCAAATATCTACGCTTAATCTTGCGTACTCAGTTTTGATTTAACACAAGACATAAACACGAAGCACAGCTATCAAGTCTCTATTGGCTTTAAAAATTGTAAGACATGTAATTGCTGTTATTTTTAGAGAGTTCTTGCTTTTACTCTACTGTCTCTTCTAGTATCCTCCACTTCTGCTGTAAAAACAATAAAGCTCATCCTGTTCTTCAGCCTGCCCAGACTAGGGACATAAATTAGCATGGTGTCTTGACACTTGTGATGTCGTGGGCAGCCACAGTCTCCAGAGGGCACCAGATACCCAGGAATACCGACATATGGCTTCATGCGCACTCCCTGCAGGGATCCCGCCTCTCCTTTCCTTTACCACGCGTCAGCTTTTCAAGCCGGAGCAAATCCATATGGACAAACAGCTGAAGTACACGAGATGATGTAAGTACTTAACACCAGACAGCAGGCAATGAGAACAGAGCAGGTCTTCGGCCTAAAGCAACTGCAAAAGTGTTTCACAATTATCTTAAGTATTTGCAGAGAGAAGACTTTCCAGTTGGTGAAAAGTGTCTGAACAAAAAAAAGGAAGGACATAGCTAAACAAAACATAAAAATGTGGTGAATGGGCAAGAAGGTAACAATAAAATATATAAGATGGAGGGGAAAAATGGCAAAAGTCCATCTGCAAAGCTAATTCAACTTCGGTGCAGAGCAGAGGTCTGCAACATTGATGCAAGCACAGGCAGCTGTGAGCAGAGGTGGGGCTCTCACAAAGACCTTCAGATTCACTGTATCAGTTGTTAACAACACTGCTAGGTCACCTGAAAGCAAGCCAACAGGCCAAAATTTGACAGGGTCCTCTGTGATTCTATAGTGGAGTAGTAGGAAAGCACCACTTCTGACTTGTAAAGCAGAAAATCCTATGTCCACCAAAGAACAGGCCACTGCCATACATGAAGACACTGGCATATGGCTCATATTGCCAGGAAGTTTGCCAGCTTAGGAATGCAGGAGTACAGGGAGACCAAGGAAATGCCTGCAGCGAGACTCAGGTTAGAGACACTCACAGTGAGGGGAGTGCTTGTGTGAAAGGAATGGATGGATTCTTACAGCCGTCCGGTAAGGAAACTCAGACCCCGCTATTGCTCCCTGTCCCTCCGTCACCTCTCACCCCGTTTCCGGCCGCGCGGCTACCGGGGCTACACGGCGGGGCGCGGCTGCCCCCGAGCGGCAAGACACCGCACTGCACCGGGGCTGGGGCCGCCGCCTCCACCGGCCTGCCACCGCACNCCACCGCACCGCGACCCTGCCACTCCGTGTCACCGCCATCCCGGCCTGCCACCGCACCGCGACCCTGCCACTCCGTGTCACCGCCATCCCTGCCTGCCACCGCACCGCGACCCTGCCACTCCGTGTCACCGCCATCCCGGCCTGCCACTTTCACTGTCCCCCTGACTACCACTGCATCCCAACCTGTCAACTCCATGTCACCTCTCTATCCCCACCTGCCCCTTCCACTGTCCCAGTACACGCTGCATCCTGACACAGCCACTTCCACTGTCCCTGCCCGCTGCTGCATGCTGACCTAGATTCCCTGGACTCCAACACTCAGCACGTGGATCAGCATTTACTCCTGCCTATTCCAAAATATCCACTATAGTTCATTCCTTTCCATCAAAGTTAGTGCATCTGAAAATGTCTGTTTTTAAAGCAGGAGAAATGAAGGAGAGATGTCACACTATATAAATGCCATATTAACAATATATAAAATTACAGAAATATAAAGGAGTCGTCTCACTTGATGCTTTGGACAGCTCAAAAATCTCATGAAATTGCTGAGATTTCCTCTGAAGAAGTGTGGATTTACATATTTGAAAATTCTTCAACTGCAAGGGTGGGGAGACAGGATATATTCTAAATTTGAGAGGAAAATGTATGGGTGCTTTCCTATTAAATAAGCTCTCTGTAAAGACTCCACCTCTGCTGCAGCAAAGCTTTGCACTGGCTGTCCATGCCGGTTTTCAATCACTCTGTCTTAAACAATTTGCTACTTTGTTTACTTAATTTTTTTTCTTTACCCTAATTCTCCTTTTTCATAAAGTGAATCTCACAGGCAAGTTTTGTATTTATTGGAGGACGTGTCATTTGCTACAACTAAGACCATTATAGCAGAACACTAGGAATAAAAACTGCAGTTTCTCTCAACTTTTTATTTCTGGCTTTTGTCTCCAGCTCTCTTCCTACCAGTTACTGCTACCTTACACCAACAGCTCGGTTCCACAATGACTGAATCTAAAAAGGAAAACAAAGCAGCAGGTTAAAAGATGCAATAAACCAAGACTGAAAAAAAAGCAAAAGAGAAAATATCTCACAATAAGGAGAATGAACAAAAAAAGACCAAAGAAAATCTGAAAACGCAATTCCCACTAATAGCTCAAGCCAGCCCTCACGCACGGGCTCACTCAGCAGGCTCTACCAAGAGACACCGTGACACCAAACAGCTCAGTGCACTGTCACAATCCAATTAGTCAGGTAAGGAGCTGTGACATCCAAACAACAGACCTAAGCTTGCTCAGACAACTGATGGACAGCCCATCTAAAAAGCTGGAACAAGCAGAAATAGAAGTGCTGTGCATTTCATACAACTGACACCTCATTCCAATGAAAGGAATCAAAAGGTTGCTTGGAAGAAAGTAATTTAGTGCCAACCATTCCACTGATTACAGCCCAGATACATTCACTTTCTTCCCAATACTCAATCTAACCCTGCCCTCTGTCAGTGGGAAGCCATTCCCCCTTGTCCTGTCACTCCATGGCCTTGTCCAAAGTCCCTCTCCAGCTCCCCTGAAGCCCCTTTAGATACTTGAAGGGAATTGCAGAAGCATTAAAAAAACTTGCTGTCATTGTCAACGCAAGAAGTACAAACTCAGAGACAGGGATAGTTAGTGCCAATGTCTATGTTTTTTTAGTGGTGTTAATTGTAATAAAGCTACTATCAAAGAGTCATTTGTCTCCCTCTCAGACACACTAAAATTAAGGAACCCTGAACTGCATCAAGTTTCATGTACCAAATTATACCAGAATATTTATTTTTGCCACACAAGGCACAGTCTCAATAAAAACTGCTGGGACACTAACGCAATTGAAAAGTACATTTAGTGCTGTAACATGCACTTAACTTGAGGGAAAAAAAAATTAAAATTCCAATAGAAACAATGAAGCCAAATACTGATAAAAAAATGAAAAGTATCAGCAGCTACAGTAGGGCAAACAACCCTATCACCTTGCACCATATTCAGGCCTTGAATTCAAGTCAATCCACATATAGATTCAACTCAAAAACTGACATGGCTTTGACACTTACAGATTAGCCACTTATTAAAAATTACATGGGAGTGGAAATAAAACCTAATGTTAAAACATGGGAGACTTATGTTTCTCCTGCATTCCCTGAGAACTTTTGAAAGCTGAATAGAGGAATAAACAAAAACTTCAACTAAGAATCTGTAGTTATGCACTGCATATGCCATTTAAAGCAAGAGAAAGATTGAAAAAAAAAATCCAACAGGATTTATAGACAACAGACTTTTTTCTCCCCTGCTTGCAGTCCACACATGTCTGTGTAAGCACGGAAGGGCATGGGCAGATGCAGATTAACTGCAGGAGAGCTTGGCCATTCTCCTTCCCACCATGAAACAGCTGCATCTTTCCCCTGAAAAATCTCCCAGCTGAGCACAGCCAAAGATAAGGCAGTCTAACAGGTAGGCAGCCTTTCCATTTCTTCCAGCAGAGCTACCCTGGTAACAGATGAACATGGCATGAGCATAACTTACTCTAAAGCAGACAGCTATCCAAACAGACCAGAGTGCCTTTCACATGCAAAACACCAAAGAGTTACTACCAACAGGAGTAACCAAAACACTGGGTAAGTTTCTTTCACTAATAATTTTCTCACAGTAAAAACTTAAGGCTTTCATTTGGCTTAAATGAAATCAATTCCATGAAATCAATTCCATATCCACTGGTTATGACTGCTACGCCCATGTCCAGATGTTCTCTCATTTCCTTCTTCCCACTTACAACACTGGTACCAAAAGCAAACAAGATTTAGTATCAAATGGACAAATATTTATTGCAGCTTTAAATGAAAAAAAAGGCAGTCTCATTAACCTACTATTAAGCAATTATCCTGAGAAATATTTCAGCATCTTGGAGGGCATAAGGAAAAGCAAGAAACATAGAAGAAAAAAGCAAACTTCACCACAAGATTAATAAATGTTTTAAAAAGGGGCCTGTCAAGATTATGCCTCAAGAACTACATAAACCAGCTATGGAAATGAGAACTGCAACTGGAAAATGCAGAGTTGTAGAAGGATGGTTTCCTTGAGTGCTGACCCTGTGAAGGCATCAGAGAAAACAGTCAGTATTGGTGGTGATTACCTAACCAAGGTGTCTCTGCTGAGAGGTTGGTCTAAATAGGACAAAAAGAGCACACTGTTCCAGGGAGTGATTCAAAGCTTTTAAGTGCATCCCTACACTAAACTGCCATCTAGAGGAATCCTCTTTTTCCTTACTAACAAGACAGGAGACCAGATTTTTAACTTGTGTAATAGTTCCATGGTCCCTGTAAAATAGGTAAACACAGCACTCACTGTCCAAAGGGCTGCTCTCAACTTCTTCCTTCACATTGACAGAGTAACTCCCATAATGAACTCGATGGAGAACTAATTTGGCCCAGATGTTATCAAAGGTGATCTTTATCTTTGACTCCTACAAACTCCCAAGGGCACAGCCAAGCCTGTCCCTGGCTACAGGACATTCCCCTTGTCCACCACAGCCAGCTTGGTGCAGTGCTAGAATCAAAATGTATCTTGTGCCATTTCTCTACTTCCCCTTTACTTTTTGCCCTGCTCCTCCTGTAGCCTACAGAAGCAATCTTCTTGGTTGCTACTCCTGCCCAGGGATCCCAGTAGAGCTCTTTCCAATTTCATTGTGTCTCATGAAATGATGGAAATCAATGAGAAGCTTCATTCAGCACCTATTTTTCAGTCAGCAAGTGGCACACACCTGTGATCTCCTGCAATTACTCCAAATAAAGCTGACCTTTCACTTTGGATCAGAAACTCCAGGAGTTCATGCAAGATATGGAAACAGAGTATACACCCCGGGCCCCCAGCCAGGCAGAAGGAAACTCAAATTCTTTCCTCAGCTGTTTGCTGAACAAGCTCCCTCAATCCTTCACCTGACAGTGGCAGAAAGCCCCAGATCATGGCTCTTCCAGAACTAATACTGCTAATTCTGCTGTAATAAGCTGCAGCCTACAATGGAGAGAAAAGCAGATACAATAATGTCAACTGCTTGAAACTTGCATTGTGGAACAAAAGATGAAAAAACCACTGCAGCTACTGACAACAAATCCCACACATATTCAAGTCAGTTGGGATATCCTGTAACCTGACAAGGAAAGCCTTGATGAAGAAAGCAGACTGATGAAAGCATTTCAGCTTTATTTCTGGAAGAATAGTTTTTTCCTTGCTTTTCCTTTAGATTTGCAGAATTAAAGGTCTATTGAGAAGGTAACAGGGAAAAAATTACTTAACATTCTTAAAATTCGTTCCATTCTTCCTTAATTTCTCCTACCATTTCTATCTAACATTCTTTC
>WAAG01075313.1:0-15714 GCA_013390105.1 Tichodroma muraria
AAATCATTCATTCCTAAAATAATTTTCAGATGTAATTGCACAGAGAAACAAGAGCATTAAACAGACCATTTAGTTAATTCATAATCCAAAAGATGTTTATAGCGTACAAAGCTTATAAATTAAAGTAGGCCTCACTACTTATATTTCAGGTTTTAAGTCAGAATAATATTTAAAGCAACTTAAATATGTACCTAGATATATGGTCCCGTGACAATGTCAATGAAATGATTACAAATAAATTAAGGAGCAGCAATAGTTCTGCACAAATGCAAAGCAGCATAGTTTGTTCTTTACAAAAGAACAGTTTTTGCAAAGACATTGAAATTCCATGTAAGTAGCTAAACTGAAAAAAGATTGGGTTTCAATATCTGAAGACAATCTGATTTCATCCAGATGGATTTATTTTTTTAAATATCAGACACTGTGAAATATATATGGTCAATTACACAGAAGGAAAGTGTCCTCAGATGATAGATGAGAAAATTAAAAACAATAAAGAAACTTCAGCTAATTTCAAAATAGCAAATTTCCTATGCTACCCTTTTACTAGAATTCACTTCTGTAACTAAACTCTAAAAAATGGTATTTCCTATTTATATTTTTTTGTAGACCCAAACACTCACATATACTTCTGTCTGCTTAGGACTTCAGGAAATTCTCAGCAAATAGAATGTATTTAACAAATGATTTAACTTAAATGAAGCATCAAAAATGCCCCAAGTTCACAAAAGCCTGTTCCACTGAAATGTTCACTTTAGAGCCAGAAATGCTTGACTAGAGCCTAGGCATTTCCTCTTTCATTAACATTTTCCTTTCTGTGGCATTCAGTGTAGAATTCCTAACTACTGTTCCTCATATTTTCTTGGACTGCCTCTTGTATTTAATTTTCATTTGCTGCTAAATCATTCAGCTTTTTACTACTGCTGTATAAATATGTGTTCAACATTTCTGCTTGCAGTTGGTGGAAACATATATTACTGAAATGCTATCCTCCCAAACACATCATGTTTTCCCCATATGTGCCCTTGCATCCTGCTAGTTATAGACCTCTTTAAAACTGAAATTTTGTTCAAAGTTTGGGTTAGGATCTGTGTTTATTTTTAGGTAAAAGAATAATTCAGGCAAACACTGTGGTTGTTTTCGAAACATCTGTCAGTGCCTTCTGTGGATCTTTCTGTCAGACACAGTGCTGTCCCTGCCTGAAGAACATCAGAAGTGCATTCCCAAAAGACTAGTATGTGTTAGTGGTGTATGAATAACTTGGAGGCTTTCTGTGACAACAAGGGATTATGCTAACTTGTCTCATGGCTAATTCTTGCTTGCCAGAAGAGCAGTAGGGTTTGCCCACATGGGAATAATTTTTTCCTGAAGCCTGTCAGCTACCAGTGCTCAAACTGAGCCTAGGCTATTGGTGGGAAAGACATATGATCTTCTGTGAAGTGACAATTTGTTTTACATCTCAGACACTTAAAGGACTTGTGTATACACAGTAACTTCTTTAAACAAGCTACTTCTGGAGAAACAGAGTAACCTCTCCTTGAAAAGCTTGGCGGTTTTACTTTCAGTAGACAAAATCAAAGGAGAGTTAACAAGAAAAGGCTTAGTTTTCTATTACAGGAATGGGAAAATGTTACAGAAGAAAACAGAAGCAGGCTTGTTAACATGATGTGCTAGAACATACTTGCAACACTTCACCTGTCTCTCACTTAGGATTTTTCCTAGGTATGACTTAGCATAGAGCAGGAATCACTGTTTCAGAGATACATTCATCCACACCAAATGCCCTAACCCTGAAAATCTCTCTCTTTCATATGTCTAATAGTTATCTCATTACTCTTGAGCACACATGAAGTTTCAGTGTACCCTGGGAGCTGTGTTTCCCCCTACATTATGATTTAGGGAAATGAATCATAAAGAAACTTTGATTATTAATTCATATTATGAGAAGGAACATAAAACTTTTTAGTTTGATTAGTTGACTTCCTATGATATGCAAGAAGCTGTTAAGGACATTAATTTCTCATCTGTTTTACATTCTTGCTTAGGAATTCAATTGAATTAGGGTGTTAGCTGACCCCTCCCTTCCCAAACAATGTGATGTCCACTGTGGAAACTTTTCCACTTGGCTTTGTAAGACCTTGAAAAATGTGAAGAAGGAAAAATATTAATTGTACAACTACTCAGTTACACCACAGATTGTGACACATCTTTGTTTTCTCATAGTAATCCTTTAAAACAGACAAATAATACAGATCAACTATTTAACACATGAATTACTTTGTCCAGATTCCTCCCTCCCCTCTGCTTCTTTATTGGCTGTGTTAATCCCAAAATTGCATCCTGTTAGTTTTTGAAAGGAATATGCAAAATTTTTACCTTGGCATTAGCATGAGGAGTAGGTACTTCTAAAAGCAAGAAAGATTAAGTAATGCTTATAATCTTATATAACAAGTAGAGCCTTTCACTTACAACTTCAAACTGTAAAAAATCAAAAATCTAACAAAAAGTAGACAGGAAGGAAAAAGTTATGTACCTTGGATTTTATGAATGCATTTTAAAATATTTGGCAGTGGAGTTTTCTTATTCCACGTCCCTGCATATAGAATAACGTACGAAGAGCTACTAATTCTTCAGTAAGTTATGAAAAGTACTTCCATAAATGGGTGTCTCTTGCCATGTCCCTTGAAAAGGGGCTTGACTATCTGATAAATAGAAAAAAAAAAGGGCTTAAAAAGGGCTGCTGGTTATTTGTACTTCATGAACACCTGAAAGATGTAATACTGGATTTGCATAATGCTTTGTGGAAGAGGCAAGTTCATGTGTTCATGGCAAGTACCATGAGAATATGACCTGGAATGGGAGCATATGGAGAGGTGGTTTATATAGGACCACTGTTTTCTTGCTGTGCTCATTTAAGTGAATATTTTTAAATGAATATTTATATAAAGATGAGACAGTTATTTATGTATATTTTCTCCACTTGTGCCAGAAATCTGTGATTTCTCATTTACTCAGAAGTCCCTAATGGCTGCCCCAGTCAACACCTTTTTTACCTATTTATTTCCTGTTGCACTGGTTGTAACTACTGTTTGTACTTGAAACTGAGTAAAATTCTTTACAAACCTGTGGGACAAGAGCTCAAGGTAAGCCCTGTGATTTTGCCTGACAGTTCATTCAGTCTGGCAGCTCATTAGCAAAAACTAGTTACTGAGGTAGAAGTGCCGTTTGGAACTTCTACAGGTGAACACTTTGGGAAAAAGGAGCAAAATGGGATGGTTTTGCACCAGAGGAATTTGTCTTCTGATTAGTTTGTAGCCTGTAAATGGAAAGAGGAGAGCACATAATATCTCTGTTAGATAGAACAATAGGTGTTGTTCACTAGCTCTGACTAGAAAGTCCTATTAATGCTGACAAGTGGAAATCTGTGAAAGATTATTTGTAGGCAGCAAGTTTTATGAAAGGTTATAGACTGTTACTACAAGGCATTAGATCTGATCACATAATTTCTTAGCTTAAAAAGAGCTACCCACTGATTTTTGTATTTTTTTTTTCATTTTATGTAACTAATCCTTCCAAAACTTAGTAAGGTTTAAGAGAAAGATAAAAATGTTGAAAACATGGCATTTCACTAAACTTAGGATACCTAGGAATCACAAACACTTCACTAAAAAAAATTTAGGATAAAGTGGAATGCTGAAAGTTATCCAAAGTTCTGTAACAATATCGCCAGGTGTGAACCAAAGCATTATAGTTCCTTTAAGAAACAATTTAATGTAGGTTGAGTCCTTGGATGTAGAAAATAATTTTGTATTTTTAAATTCAGCTTTGATGTCTTGGGTTACATTGCTTCAATTTTATCTATCACACAGAATTATTTGATTTGCCCACTTCAAATCATTAACAAGTGGTCTCCAGAAGATCATACTTTAGTTATGGAGGTACTAAATGTGAACTGTGAGCCTTTGGTTGCCTTGATTTAGGAGTACACCATGCTGCTCTCACGCTTCAGGTGAACAGCAGTGCCAGCCTTTACACCAGGGCAGTCCCAGCAGTCACACAGTCTGCTCCTTTTTTCCCTGCCATCCCCAGACAGTTTCTGACCTTGGTTCCCCTCAATGATCCTGACCCCCACCCATAGGCTGATGTCCTGATCAAGCCTTGGCTTGTCCCCATCCCCAGGGAACTTCCTGATGCCCAGGGCTGGGGTTGCCCCTGTGGGCCTGGCTGGGGCTTTGGGACAGATCCCTCCGAAGTCCCAGGGGAAGCCCCAACATCATGCTCCTCACAGGGATCCCTAGCGCTCTGCATGAGAAAAACAGACATGGAACTAATGTCAAATTCCATTTGAATATTTTCTGCATATTCAGTGGAGATCCTTGTAGGAAACGTTCCTTGCACCCTGGTTTAGAAGTTTTCCATCTAGAGTAATAAAAGTCCAAATATATTTTAAACAAAATTAATTTTCTAGGAAATAGGAGGAATAAAACTCAACCCAAAATACAGAGTTCTCCATGAACCTTATCTAATTTGTTCAAAATGAATGTTTTACTATAAACTGCACTAAAAATATCTATGTCTAATCAAAACTGAAAAAGCTTTAACTTCTTTACTTAAAAGAGTCTGACTGTCTCAATGAAAATTCATGAATATCACAGAATCCTGACTTGGAAGGGACCCACAAAGATCATCAAAGACCAGCTCCTGACCTGCACAAGACTATCACCAAGAGTCCTACCAGATGCCCAAGAGCATTGTCCAGATGATTCTTGAAATCTGCCAGGCTTGGGGCTCTGACCACTTCCCTGGGGATCCTGTTCCAGTGCCCAGAAACCCTCTGGGTGAGGAACCTTTTCCTGATATCCAACCTAAACTCCCAACTCCCAAAATCCAACTCCTCTGACACAACTCCAGGCCATTCCCTTGGGTCCTGTCACTGTCACCACAGAGCAGAGATCAGTGCCTGTCCCTCCTCTTCCCCTCCCATGGAAGGTGTAACTGCAGTGAGCTCTCCCCTCAGTCTCCTCCAGGCTGAACAGACCAAGTGCCCTCAGCCGCTCCTCACACGGCTTCTCCTCAAGGCCCTTCACCATCTTTGTGCCCTCCTTTGGGCACTCTCTAATAGTTTAATGTCTTCCTTACATTGTGGGACCCGAAACTGTCCCCAGCACTCGAGGTGAGGCCGCCCCAGTGCAGAGCAGAGGGGACAATCCCCTCCCTTGCCTGGCTGGTGATGCTGTGCCTGATGTCCCCAGGACAGGGCTGGCCCTCCTGGCTGCCAGGGCACTGCTGGCTCATATCCAACTTGCCATCAGTCAAATCCCTTTCCATGGCACTGCTTTCCAGCCTCTCATTCCCAGTCCGTCCATCTACCCAGGGTTGGCCTGTTCCAGGTGCAGAATCAAGCACTTTCCCTTATTGAACTTCATGTTTGTGGTGATTGCCCAGCCTTTCATTTGTCAAGGTCTCTCTGCAGGGCCTCCCTGCCCTGGAGGGAGTCAGCAGCTCCTCCCAGTTTTGTATCCTCTGTGAACTTGGTTAGCTACCTCTTCCAGTCCTGCCCCCAAGCCATTTATGAAGATGTTGAAGAGCACAGGGCTGAGGAGCCCTGTGGAACCACCCCAGTCTTGGCAGGTCACCGGTCTGATGTCACCCCATTCGCTACAACCCTTAGTGCCCAATGCATGAGCCAGCTGCTCACCCATCCCATGATGTGTTTATCCAGCTGTGTGTTGGACATTTTATCCAGAAGGATACTGTGAGAGACAATATTGAAAGCTTTATGGAAATACAAGAATAATTATATCAACTGGCTTCCCTTGATCAGCTATGTGGGTTACTTTGTCATAAAAGGAATTGTACATTCAATTTAATGTTTCCACCCTCTTCCAGGAAGGAAATGTATTTGTGTTGTTCAGGACAACTCATTGTTTGTTCTGGAGCTTCGGCTGGTCCATATGTCAGCTGCCATTGGTCTTCCTGGGTTCAGCCCATTTGTGACTTGGATCTCTCCACCTCCTATGATACAGTTTCCAAATACATTTCCAATACAGCATGATAGTAGCAGCCATCTCCTTTATGAATTGAAGAATTTTATAGAATGGGCATGGCCATACTGTGCCATATAGTATCAAGGCCAGGTAATGGGCCGTGGTACTGTTTACTGTGGAGAGTTATTTCAGCTCAGGCAGAAATCAGAAGTCTTTTACCCAGTATAGTGCTTAGGGCAGGATCTTTCATTCAAGTGGTACAACAAGAAGGCTGGTTTTAACTATTTTTATGTGTGCAGAAAAGATGTGACTAAATATGTATTTTCACTGTCAGAAGACTAAAGAAATAGGCTAAAAATATTATGCAGTACTTCTGCTAAAACCTATAATTTTCATTGATTGCTTGAAACCTGTTCCCAGAAAACTGATGTGAAACACAACTAGTGTTTATTTGTATCAACTGTCAAAGTCATTGTTAGTACAGAGTCAGTATTATGTCATCACAGAGTCATATTATGTCAACATGTAGCATAAACTATAGAAATAATTTGATGCCATAGCTTATGTATTTAGTTACTTATTACGGAGTAACAATACTTGTTATGGAGTAGTGTTAAACACAAGCTGTATTGCCCAAACTTAATTTTTGGGGGTTTTTGTTAGTTTTAATAAGGAAGAGTAATAGAAATCTTTAGATAATCCCAAAATTTCTAAGTTATGATCAGTGTTCAGTATTTTCTTTCATCTTTCATTTTTAAAATATAATTTACATTCAGGCTACTCTCCTTACAGGGTCTCCTGCAACATTCTTTGTAGTTTCTGTTATAAGGAGAGGCAAAACCAAAATATATCAGGTTAGATCTATTATTTTAAAGGGAGAGACTGATCTCATAAATCATTACTCGTAAAAATACAAGTAATTGCTTCATTTTTCCCCATTTATATCACTAAAGATGACATAAGGGTAAAGGGTTGAAGTATTATGAAAAGATATAGAAATATATTTTAGACTTAAATACCTTTAGATAATAATTTGCCCTTAATTATTATCTATCAAAACCTCTGACCCATAGATGAACATAAACACACCCAGAAAGAATGGCTGCTGTGATAGCATTCCATCCCAAGCAGAAAGTTCACATTTCAAGAATACCTTTGCAGATGAAGAGCTAGACAGAAATGAAAAATTCTGTTTGCAACAACTGTTGAGGTCTTAAATCTTGTTTTTCTTCTTAGAACAAAACCAAAGCCTTTCAAATATTTTCAGGAAAGGAAATTGTGGTGAAACATCTGTTTTCTGATCAGAAAGGTCAGCTTTTGAGTTCATGTCTTTTGCCACTGGAAACAATCCAAGAATCTATCCTGGACACTTGAAATTTCCCACTGTAAATGTTGTCAAAATCAATATTTCTCCAAAAGACATCCTGCTGGCTTCGATGCAGCTGCTTGTTTTGACCAAAACTGAAGAAACAAGTTGTCAGACCTGTGGACTAGTTGGAAAAAAACTAGGTGGAAAAGATGGGATGGGGACAGTAACTTTGATATTAACAGTGTGGCTTAACTATTCCCCACAAGAAAGTGCATTAAGTGGGGAGCCAGGACCATAGACAACAGTGACCATCCAGTGTTAAATCCCGTAATCACTGCAGATTGCTTCCTACTGCATGCAACCCTTCACACTGCTTCTAATGAATAATAATTCCCTTTTAAGCTTTATAAAATAGACATATTGACACTTGGTAATTCATGTTTATTGTTTTAATTAGGTCATACAAACAACAGAGACTTTAATAAATTTAAAGTTATTAGCAGAATGTGTCAAGCACCAAGGCAAATAGCTAGAGACGAGTATGTTCCTTTTATTTCTTTGGAATTAATGCACTATGAAATTTTACTGAAAAAAATGTAAAACTAGATTTTATAGAGGGCTCAGTGGGGCAACGCATTCTTGGATTTTACTGAAGCCTTACATTGTCCTTAGCTTCTCAGACAGTATGTTTCAGTTACGACCATATTATTCCAAATAATTACTATGAACAGATTCTGTTGAAGACTTATATAAAATTTATAGTTCTTAGCAAACCAATATTCCCAACAGAATTTCTCAACTTTTCCACATTTAAAATTCCTTTGTGCTTCAATAAATGTTGAGTCAGCTCTACTTTAGGCTAAACAAGGGATTTTATGAGAAACCATATGCATTGAGCTAACAAAATCTCAGCACTTGATTAGAGGCAGAGATCAAGTTTATGATTCAATTTATTCAGATAAATGTTAAAGCTATGTATTGTAGCTTACTAGTTCCTCATATGAGCATATTCTCCCTCATTCTAAAGTACTGTAAGTGATACCATCTCACTCGAATCAGGAATATCCGAGCTTTTGCAATACCAAGTACTGTGCGTTTTGTACATGCCATTCTGAACATTGCTAATATTATGTAATGCTTTTCAGAGGACTTTTTTTCTCAGTGTCCCTGCTGATGTGTGCAATAAAGCTGAACAGGTTGGGAAGACACGGTGTTTCAGCTGGCCTTGGGAAATGAGATACAGCTGTTCCCAAGTTTTATGAATTTCTGAGTTATGCAAGCAATTTGTCATGACACACATAACTTCATGGTTTGCTTTTTGCTTGACCCTGCTGAAGCTGAAATAAAATTGTTGGGGACGTGGATGATTTTGGCTGCTGTTGGCTGGAAGAGGAGTGACTCTTGAGATGAAGTGGCAGCCATCAGAAGGAGCATATCATAACCAAATGCCAGGAAAAAGTTAGGAACTAATCCACAGGTAAAGGCCTGCTCAAAAGCATGTGCAGAGCCCAGTCTTCCCCCAGCACTCTCCTGTTTTGTCCAAGACTTCTTCTGATGATCTGAGAGGAGGCAAAACAGAGAGGACATGAGGATGATGTTAAATCCTGATATGATGGATGTGTTTCTAGTGTCTTGCATTATGTAAGTTTCCCTGAGAAACAGTTCTGGGGGTTCTTACCCCCAGCTAAAACTGAAAAAACGCTGAAAGTATTGTATGAATTATTGCAAAGCTGAAGTTTTACAATAATTCCAATATACATGAATAGAGATCTGTGACACTGGGCTGCTCTGTGTGTCCTCTTAACAACCTACTCCTCTTAATAGGCGCTAGGAGGAACTGTGCTTGTGGTGGCCTGTAGAGTACTATGACATTTTCCTTATGCTTTTTAAATGTACTGTTGTGCTGGCATTGTGTTAATGCTCTTCAAACCTCCATGGAGCCTATTTCTCCTGCAGTCTCTCATAGGCATTCTGCTGGAACAATGCCTATGACATTATAAAAGGTAAAAAGACTCAGACTTGCTATTTCTGTAGAAAGGAGCTGCAGTTTTGCCTAATGGAGTTTATCACAGGCAGTGCTGTGTAACAAGAGAAACATATCTAATTTTGCCACTTCTATTATATTTTTAAAGTACATAATTCTTTGCACTGAAGCCATTTAAATTCTAATTAAAAGAATTCTCCTTAGCTCAGCTCGACCTAAGAGATGCTTGTTATTCTTCTTTCACATTGTTTTCCATTTCCCAACTCTTCTATGTGAAATACCAAGAGGATCTGCTGGTTGTTAGGTTGCATGCAGGGGGTGAGGAGGAGGAAAATGAGGCAAAGGAGGAGAGGAAGTCACTTGACTTTGTGGGATAGGGGTGATTTTGATCCAGCAGCTGGTGGAAACTCTTAGCTTCTGATCCAGTCTCTTGCTGCTGAGACAACCTCACGTGCTTTTTCTTTACTGCACACATGGTTTGCCAGGGACATGCGGCTTTACTTCCAAGACACATTTTCATTCTTTCAGCTTATGTTAAATGTTACCAATAAAAGGGAAGCAAATAGAAGGTTTGTATTAACTCTTTAAGGAGAAAATTATATTTATAAAAAGTCAAAATGGATTTTATATTTTTCTCCATTTAACTAAGAAAAATACATTAGTTTATTTTTAACACATTTCTAAAGCAACTAAACAGTAGTTTGTCTTTGGAAAGACCTAATAAACAATTAAGGAAAACATTCATAAACAAAATTCTTTGATTAATACTGAGATTAAATAGGAGGAAGATGCTGTGCCCCTGACACTGAGCTTTGTTTGCTCAACAGGCTTCTGTATTGTGGTTCAACATTGAGTTTGTAGGGACTTTATCACCCAGATAGGGGAAGAATGGAAAGAAAATAGAAATATTTGAAGAAAAGCACATATTGACAATGTAATATGAGAGGCAGCCTCAATTCTTTCTCATAAGAAAATTCCACAGAAATGTTAAGGCCACAGATGAAACCACAGGTATGTGTTTGTGGTGTGCTCTAGGCAGATATGAGTTGGTTCAGGAGAACAGCAGCCAGGCATCATGTATGAATACCAGCTCAGTCCAAACCCAGGGTAATACACCCTGCTTGATAGCAATGGCCTGACTGGAGCTTCAGAATTACCAGTCCACAGTGGCTCCTCATGCAAATGAGGACTTGCCATATGTCAAAGTGACCTTGTAGAACAGCAGATTGGTGTACTCTTAATGTGGACTGAACTAACTGAGATTCTGAACCTACAACCCATACTCTGCCATTAGCTGGACACTTAGTTCAGATCTAAAAGACTGCTCAGCTCTGCTTCTGCATGATGCGTGTTTGGATAAAATGCTGGGTTTCAGTGGACTGTCAAAAGAGAAGTCCCTCTCCTCCTTATCTACCCTTTAAAATATTCTCCTACTCTTTGCTGAGCTCCTTTTTAAAGTTTCAGCCTAAATTTTTGTCTATTTCAAATTCACTAATTTTCACTTTTAGAAAATAGCTGTTTGGGAACATCAGTTGTGCTCTCATTCTCAAAAAAATCTTACCATTATTCTCCATGTGCCTTTATTCTCTGTCTTTCTGTCAGTCTGCAGAAGACAGAAAAGTCTCTGCAGGTATGTAAAACTTCATGCATATATCTTAGGATAGCTGGCATTCCTACGTACCACTATCTTAAAAATAAATACCAGACGCTCCTACAGGATTTTCCTGACTATATATTGTTTCAGTTGCCCCTCAACTATCTTATTTAACATATAGTTTACCAACACATAAAAACTGTTGCTTGGAAACAATTTGTATTTGTGTCTTTGACCTGATTTTAAATCCCCTTTAGTCATGCTATACCACTGGCAAAAATTTGTTCCTCATCCTGTGCTATCATTTTCAGTACAGAACCTCTTTCAGAATTATTGCTCTGGGCTTTTGTTGATTTCCGTAGTCGTAATTAGATTGTTTTCTCTTTTCTTACCAGCTGATAACAGCCGTTAAATACGCCATTTCTACTTGAAGATGGAAGCTGGTGTCTTTGTGACACTGTCCTCTTTGCTGCTTAAACAACAAGGCTAAGGAATAGTTTAAGCCGCAGGCAACACGGTCATTATCTACACAGTGCTTCACTTTGAAAAGTTTCATTCTCCACTGTTCACTGTTTGTTTCCATGCCAACTGTGTGCATTACTGACAGGAACCTGCATCTCTCTATGAACAGCTTATTTTATTTAACCACTGCAGTTTCCTCTATTTGTCATT
Source organism: Tichodroma muraria (assembly GCA_013390105.1). Classification (NCBI taxonomy): domain Eukaryota; kingdom Metazoa; phylum Chordata; class Aves; order Passeriformes; family Sittidae; genus Tichodroma; species Tichodroma muraria. The sequence continues at coordinate 11,547 of WAAG01075313.1, forward strand.
GTCCTTTATGCAATGCCATTTGGTTTTAACTGGCATATTTTAAATCCTATCCAAATTACCTTTTCCTCTCTCATTAGTCTGAAAACTGAAATATGCCACAGCCCAATAAATTGTTCCATGCAGCTGGGCTCAGATCTGCTTAAAAAACACCATGAGTTTGTTGGTATCTTCATCTGCATAGTGAGTTAAACCCTCACAATTCAGTCTCTGTGCCAGTGTCTCAGGGAGGGAACAAGACAGTCAAAAAGGAATAAAAGAGTCTCTTTAATATCAAGCTGTAAATACTTCTACTGATGTGGTAGGGCAGGACTTTGGCTAACACAGGACCTGGACCCAGACCCCAGCCTCCCCCTCCTAGCTGGCTGTGGCTGCCACTGTCATGAGCCAGACAGAAGCAAGGGACAAGGCTGTTCTCTCAGGCTTAACTCCCTGTACCTTGGGGGCAGACCCTGGTGTGGCAGGTGTCTCTCACAACCAGTTCCCTGCTTTGGGAGTTGGCACAGTCTGAGGCTGTTCCCAATGGGTATTTTGGGCACTGTCACACGTGTTTTGGAATCTAAGCATTTGGCCATGTAGATGTGGCCAGCTCATGCCCTATGGCCAAAGGATGGACTCTGGAACTACTTAGGCTGTATAGCTGTTTTTCTCTTCTTTTTGTTGTATTTTTTTTTCCTAATCTGCTTTTCAGCTCTCAGGTGAAGAAGGAAATGCAAATCAGCTTTCTGTTAATTTTCAGCCCCGTTCCTTTGTCACTAAGCTATTTGTTTTTTGCTTAGATAAAATAATATATGTGGCTTCCACGTATGCTGTATACACATAGAATTTTATGTAAAATTTATAGATTATTTGCTTTCAATTCCTTTGAGTATGCAAATCTGCTGGGTTATTAGAAAGTAATGAATTTTTGCAGCTGGAACATTTATTTACAGCATAACAAACACTGAAGTATAGCTGTGACATCAGTACTTGGAAGAAATGACCCATTAATCAAGAAAGCAACCTGACCTCTGTTTGCATGGTACTCCTGTCCCAAAAGCTCCTTTATTTCCATTTACAAGTCCCAGCTGCTGACATTTTAGCCTAAAAACTGTCGCTATAATTATGGAGAAAAGTAGATGGACTATAAAAAAAGCACTTAATCCAACATAATTCTTCTTTTTAATAACTGTACTTAAGAAGTTGATGGTCGAATGGCGTTCCCATTGCACATGCAGTCATAGTAAATGATAGCTTAAAATGTAGACAGCTATGGAGTGCATTAGTAGTAGATACTCCATGACTGGAAATCGTGTTAGATGGTAACCCACAGGAAAAAATGGGAAACAGTATGGGATTCATACATGATAGCTGCTTTCCAGGCAGAGAAACCAGCATATTTCTACCCCTGGAGCCAGAAAACAAGAAACCTGAATAGAAAATGAGAAAGCAGGAGGAAGTGTGATATTGCTTCAAGCTTCTGTTTGGACAGGGCCCCTTCATATTCACCTATTAACTTGCTTACTTTTATTCCTTTTGTCTACCTCTGCTCATTTTTTGTAGAACTAGTAGCCCTTTGGGTCAGAAGTTTTCATGAACAGTAAGACAAGGGGAACTTCTGTGTGGAGAGAACCTCGGAAAAAATAGTCATTTACACATTGCTTGGTGCTGAAGACCATCTCTATCAACTAAGAGAATATAAAAGTTGATTCATATATATATGAATGAATGAATGAATGAATGAACGAATGAAAGAAGACAAGGGAAAACAAAAAATAAACAAATAAACAGAAAAAAACTAGAATTTACAAAAATATAATGACATAAAATATAACAACTTCATCCATACTTTCATCTCTGCAATTTCCCTATGGCTATTCTTCCTCTGTACCAAGGAACATCTTATAAGACTATAAAGAAATCTTTTAATGAATCAGAACACACCATATTTTTGTCTGTAATCTCAATTTAGCCTAGATTTCTTCTGTTCCATACAGTAATTTTTTTAACTCAAAACTTTACTCAAAGCAAAAATAATCACATTTAAGAAAAGAAACATAATTTACTGAATGGAAAGAATTGTATCCTCTAGAAGCTAAAAAGTAGCTTGTAACTTTTTACCTTCCATTACTTTGTCAGCCTTCATAACTCTTCCCCTACTGTAATTGAAGCTCTCTTTTGCCCAGGAGAGTGTATGAAATACAGCCTGCAGCTCAAGGGGAAAAGTACTGCTCTTCAGTTTTTTATGAGACTGCCAGTGCTCAGTCAAGACTGCCTCAATAACTTGTCCCTGAAGAGAAAAAATGTATCTTCTCTTCCAGTTTTGTCTTCCCATCTGCAAAATACATTCATTGAGTTGTCATTTTTATGCTTATATAGACAAGGAAGCTCAAACATAGCACATAATCTTGGTTGCTTTTTTAAAAAATAAAAATAGGGTAAGAATCCAGAAATACCAAAAATAGAAAGATTTTTCTAGTCTTATGTTTTATGTTTAAAATGCTGCTTTATTCTTTGTACATAATTTGTATGAAATACTTTATGCTTAGAGACATATATCATACACTCTTCTGACAGATCTTTATATCATGCTTCTTCATGGGCACATCTGTCTCAGTAGCACAGTGTAAAAGCATTGCTGTTTATGAAATCCACACCAGAGAATCAAACCTGGAAAGAAGAACAAAGGAGGAGGGGTTTTCTGAAGTTTTTTTCCTGTTGTAGTGGCTTCATACAATATAATGAATCACATAAAAAATTCCCTTCATTTATAAAAGGATGCAACATAAGATACATAACAGAATGTGAAAATGACATGTCATGAAATTGACATTCATTGGGAGATACAGTTTGAGTCTATTGAGGTAATGCATGAATTTAAATACCACAGAAATTAGACCCTTAAATTGGGTGAAACATGCTAAAGAACGCAGGATAGAGAATCAAAATTTGCCAGAACTGTGCCACTTTCTAATGTGCCACTAATGTGACACTTCTTTGTAAAAAGACAGACTATCAAAAAACATCAGTAGGTTTACGTTTTCTATAATAGTGAAAAACAACAACATATACAGGTACAGAAGAAAACATCATATTAGACGTGGAGGATTACCCCAATGAAATGTATGGCATGCTTTTCTTTGAAGTAGCATAATAATTAATTCCTGTTCATAAGTATTTTTTGATGTTCTCATTATTTTTGTGTCGCTGCTGCTTTTTTGCTTGTTATAGACAAAACCAGGACACAGTCTCCCCTTTTTACATTTACTGTTGTTAATAACTTGTACAATGATGGAGAATAGGACAAAAGAAGTGAAAACTGATAGTCATTTCACTGTGATTCAGACAAATCCTTCATCACCTCGTTGGTTGCTTTGGCTTTTCTTCTATTTGCTAGCTAAATGCATGAACAGGCACTCAGGAAAAACAGCACTCTTCTCAGAGAAGATTTCAACAACAAAGAAAAGAGGTCTCTTGGCTTTTGTTTGATGGGATTTGAAAAAAAACTTCCCACCCCAAAGACATGTCTGGGTTGTTTAAAGCTTTGCTCCTAAAATACATGAAGTTAATACTAGTAAGTGTGGCCAATTTAGAGCTGAACAGGAGGGTGGAGGCAAGGTTTGCGGGACTGGTGGTGAACACACCTGCTTTGTGCCAATGGCTGGGGAAGATATTAACTGAGAGAGCTCCTATGCTTCTATCTAAGTACAGAAAAAACAATCTAAGGCCTTCTGGCAATATGTTCCTCACACAGGACCTAGTATCTTAGAGAGTACTTTACTACTTGGTTTGCTATCAACAACTTCCCTCTGGATCAAAGCAGTCTGACTGTAGTGGTTTTATTTTCAGCATGTGAAAGCATGTGATATTGTAGAACAAAAAATAAAAGTATTTAAATTGCAGTTTTTACTCATAAAGTAAATTCACCTTGTAGGCTTCATAGAAAAAAACTAACAAGTGCTTGGCCTCAACAAGGAAAAGAAAAAAATGAATCTGATCTAGTTTCATCATGTTCAATTCTTCTGGAAACTTCACCTAATAATAAATAGTATGGTTTTTTTTTAAAATAATTCTTTCCAATTTCTGTTATTCTGACCTGGTCCCAGCTGAAGCTTTATTTACTTTCCTGTTGAAGGAGGCTCAAAGTTAAAGCATGCTCTTCTGAGGAACAACAGGGTGTCCTCTGTGTGTA
>WAAG01075337.1:350-10752 GCA_013390105.1 Tichodroma muraria
GGCCTCTAAAAGAGCTAAAGAAAATCTTGAACAGCTTCTTTGGCTGTCAAAGAATCAAGATCACAAAAGCATGCTTGACGGCATTAAGAGCTTGATGCTGGATATTCATATTACTACAGCCAAGGGTGCAACTAAACAGAACAGAAGTTTAGGGAAACATCTAGAAAAGCTAAACTACTGAATTATTCTCAAACAGCTTCAAAGCATGTAAGGGAAGCCCCATACAGAACAGGCAGAACAACATAAGATACAGTGGAAAACCTGCTATTGAATTAATGGTTTGGGGGCTTCTACTGTTGGATGAAGTCCTAAATATAATATACTTTCCCCCCATAAAAAAAAAACAGAAAAAAAAATATACTCCAGTGGATATATGCTCCAGCCATATGATGGTCAGAACACTCCACCAGTTTCCATTCAAGATTGTATTATACTACCACTGGAAAGTGAATGTGACATTCAACTGCTTTATCTCATTTTATTTAAGCGATTTATTTAAGCACAGATATAATCTAATAAAAGTAGGCAAATAATTCTTTACTTATGTTGATACCTTTAAGCTATGCCAAGTCAGCGAATAAATTTAATAGGTGATTACGAGATAAGGCACTTGCACTTTTGAGGACAGTTGCAATTAAAAGCTCTCAACACTCATTAGCAGTATTTGAAAAATATCTTTTTAGAATTATATAAATGTGTACGTAGCCCAGTTGGGAAAAAATAAAACCAGTGGAAAATTCCTTTCCCAAGTCCACTACTTAATATTCTACAGCATCTCAACTTTGCATTCAAATAAATGCACTTTCTCAGATGTACAATTTGTTATATATTTACACACTAGTTTGAAACACATCATCAGCATACCATGAATGTATTTCCCCTGCTATATTGTAAATAGGTGATTTAAAATATGCACTCAAAGCACTAGACCAGAGACAGTTTACATACCAAATGTGCAATCACTGAGTCACTTCACCTAATTTCTGCTGCCTAAAGAGATTCATTTAGGCTCCTTTTATTGTTAATGGGAGTGAAAACAACAGCAAAAGGAAGAATATACCACCAGAGAGCAACTTAATCCATCTTAAAACGTACTTCCTGTTCATGAAAGATGTTTCAGCCTTTGCACCTTTGTATGTGATTATTACAGAGGAAGTCTGATGATGAGCTTTGGTGAGCCAAGCATCATGAAACAGAAAATATGTACTTTTAACCTAATTTAAGCTGAGTGAAATGAATCTTATCCTATAAATCTAGTCAGGGAAAGTAACTCTGGAAACAATAATTTTAATATTAGCTGTGATTAAAAAATTAGTTTAAGTATGACATCTTTGGAAGCCAAATTTGAGCTTTGATCTTAAGATATTCATGACTCGGAATGAATGAAAATTAAGTTCTTGCCACCAGTTTTCATCTGATACACAGAGTTTAAAGAAAAACATTACAAGGCTTTTTAATTTGTTGGCTTGGATGTCTCAGAAGAGAAATTACATTAATTATATAAACTACATTCTCATGCAAGTAACAATATGTAGAGTATTAAAAAGCAACAGAGAAACAAGATGAGAAAGCTATCTTTGTATTACCTTTTCTGCAGAAAATAGAGGAAACGCTCAAGTACACAGTACCCATTCCTATTTTATATCTAGGCATCTTAATCTTACAGGTCCTGAACTGTGCTATCACAGCATTTTCATCAAGTTCTAATTTAGAAAACAACTGCAGTTCATAATTTCTGAATTCCAAAAAAACCCCAAATTCTCATCTCACATGCAAATACAACTTTCCTGCAACTGTAATGGAAGTTACACACACTGGTACCAAGACCAAATTTGACCTCAGCCTGCCTTTGAGAACAAGCCTGCAGCTCCAGCAGGGTTTTACAAAAATACTGTGTCACCCCAGTACAACATTCCCCCTCCACCTTTTCTGCATCACCGCTTTCTGCTCGTGTTGTATGATGTCTGCTCACACTGACAGAAACTCCTGTTCACTTCATGATTTTAAATGATCTGCTTTTAAGATACACCTCTTGTACACCTGTATGACTCCTGTTGTCAGCACTAATACCAGTCACCAGGCATTGGCCTGACCTGACAGAACAGGTGTTTCTCTTGTTTAACCATATTGTCTCGAAACCCAGAACAGCCCGACAGTACTCAAGATGCATTTCTGCCTAGAGCATTTATATCTAGTCTGCAACTCTGCATTTCAGGTCTTCAAATCATAGATTCACAGAACATTAAGGGCTGGAAGAGACCTTAAAGATCATCTAATCCCAATCTACCTGCCAAGGCCAGGGACACCTCCCACCAGACCAGGTCGTTCAACCTGGCCTTGAACACTGCCAGGCCTGGGGCATCCACAACCTGTTCCAGTGTCTCACCACCCTCACAGTAAATCCTTTCAGATATAAGAATTGCACAAAACCTCTTAACTAATCTGACAAGTTAATCACATAGTCATATCTTTAATAATTCCTCCATCTTTCCCCAGTGCTATGTCTGTGATGGAAACTCATCTCTCAGGGGCACAGAACAATCCATTTCTTGCTGAATTAAATTCACAGTGGTCCTTCATAGGGTATGTGGTGCTTCATAGGGTAGCAAACATGCACCTCAAGCAGTGAAACATTCAGCTCTAACCTTTTCCACAAGAAATTCAAAAGTAGGCACAAAATTTTACCGTATGCAATTTAGAACTACAAAGGAATTTTTATCTCTTCTGTTTAAATATAAGTAATAAAGTCATCATGTATTACCAAATCTGAATAATACAAATCAACATGTTTATCAAACATTAATTTACAAGCATATATACAACTGAAGCAGCATTATGCACCACTACCTCTAGTTTTAGTTTTTTTTATGAAATTTAAATTTAATATTGATTTATTTTCAACCTTTTCCACATTTATCTTACATAAACAAGTTACACTTCCTGCATATAAATGTAAAACTAAAAGTATCTAAAATATAAGGCAAATCAAATTAAAAAGAAAACTTATAAAGCATTTTAATGATTTATTTGAAACGTGAAACAGCCAGAATGTTGGTGAAATTGGACTTTTAATTGCAGACGAAACCAAGAATCAACATAGTTATCAGTCAGCATAATACAGACATGCAGTAGGAGAAATTTCATTGCTTTCAGATCAGATTTAAGACAGTACTCACCAATTCTTTCCTAAGCTGAATAAAAAACTGCTTGCATTTGAAAGAAATTTTTACAATCTTCAACCTAAATGAAAAATAATACCACAATATTAAAACATTTTATATACTGAATCATGGTAAAAGGCTTAAATCCATCTACTGAAAATATACTTTCTAGAGAGAACAGATTTCATTTCCATGGACAAAAAATAAGGTATCAAAGAATATAAAAAATAGTTTGTATAATTTGAAATTTATGAGCTCTGTATCTACATTATCCATCAAATTCACTCGTTAACATCCTAAACCCAAGGCAGTAGCTAATTTTGATATCTTTTCCCCATTCCAAAGCCCAAAGAGCTTTTCTATCCCCAGGTCATTCCAGACAGATGTTCTCTTTTCTGAGGCTGCTTTCATTATCCCTTAGAAGACGAAAATATCCTTTGAACTTCACCTGATCTCTGAAAGACATTCTTTCTCTATGTTCTTACATGTCTTTAAATATAACCAGAACTTGTTTTAGTAAAATAGCTAAGATAAGACGTAAGCACAGAGACAGGATTCACAACCTTAAAAAAAATGATCACACTATTAGGAGGAAAAAAACATTTAGAATATCAAATGACAGGGAAAATCTGCCAACAGAAGCGTTCACCTTTCAGGTTATCTATAAACATATGAAATACTGACAGTAATTCCAGACTGGTTTGGATAGTCATTCTAATAGTAGTTATACAATATGGGAAAAGACAGGTTGTATTTTCATCACAATCTAATGATACACTTTTTCAAAGAAATGTAATACTAGGATAGTCCACATATTTTATTAAATATACAGGAGTATCACTTTGGTCGAGAAAAAAAGTGAGGTTTAAATAGTAAAAGAAAAACACAGTAACTTTTGTTACTTGAAAAATGAACAACTGATGCAATACTGCAAACCGACTGGAATTACTACTTGCATATTTACCACTTGCTGAATAAAAAAACCCTTTATACTAGGAAGGATGAGAAGCAAAACATTAACAGACACCTAAGTTGGATATCTATATATAGAAATTATCTTCTTAACTAAATCAAATTAAGACATTTTTCTCGAGGGGATTATTCAGAGCAGGAACCTAAGTGGGATGTCCTAATTTGTTTCGAGAGTCTTTATCTGCAGTAACATAAAGACACTCCGTGAACATTAGTGTTTAAATTATGCTTATTTACATCTTTTCACATTTCTTTTTTCTTTCCCAGCCTTGCCATTAGTTTAACAGTCTACAATAATAAAAATTAAAAAAAAAGCAGCAGCAATAACTGTCCTATTTGTTGGCTGGTTTTTTTTTTCATTCTTAAGAAATTCTAATTCTCAGAGTTAGTTTCTCAAGGATTGGAAACCTAAAGGGGAGTTACATCTTATCTACTGAAATCAAATTATTCCCTTGGCAATGCATCAATCTTCTCAGAACCTCCTGTGACAAAAAACTGCTTAAGGTAATGTAGGAAGAGTGTTATATTTGCTGGATAGGACATACACCAGTGATTATTAACAGTCCAACTGTGGGAGAAACAGAAAATAAATTAGACTATTTAGACTGCAGTTAATCAATAAGTATGTTTTTACTGATTTTTCTAACATTTTGGTGTACAGTTGTTGGGGGTTGGGTTTCTTTCTTACAGAATTTTCTCCCACACATTGCTAGGGAACTAATTACTGGATACTTATGAGTACTCAGGAAAGACAAAGGAAATAGCCAAAAATCAGGGGAGAGGGTGGTGTCCGTTCGGGGGGACTTCACTTCTCTCTGGGAGAGCTGCTCTCTTGGAGGGAACAGCGAGGCTGTTGGTTTCTTTTCACTGCGGGGAGATTTCACCGGCACCCCCGGAGCCCAGCTCGGAGTGGCCCAGCACTGTCTGTCCATGTGTCCCGGGAATTCGGATCCTGCTCTCTCCCTGCTCTGCTGGAGCCGTGCCCGCTGATCCTTCGCTCCTGCTCTGGTTTCCCCAGGCCGTGTCCCGCACCCCCTGCTGCTGCCGGGACCTTTCCACGGCTCCAGCAATCCCCGCCGAGCTCCTGACACAGCTCGGGCTGTGACACCCTGGGCTCTCTGCTCACCCCGGCCGCTGTGACGGTGACTGCACCAAAGGGGAAAGTGCCCGCGGTGAAAGACTCACTGGGCCCGTGATTCTCTTTTGTTGTTAATGCCATAGTTACTGTTGTTATTTTGTTTATCTTGTTATATGCAGTAGTAAAGAACTGTTATTCCTATCCCCTCACATCTTTGCCTGAGAGTCCTTCAATTCCGGGATTGTAACAATTCGGAGGGGGAGGTTTCGCATTCTCCATTCCCAGAGGGGCTCCTGTTTTCCCTGGCAGGTACCTGTCTTCCAAACTAAGACAACAGTGCAATTAAAAGAACATCCTAATTTATACCTTTTCTAAAAACGGAGCTCCATACACTTTGCAACATATCAGATTTACTTAGCAATTACTCCGTTTATAAAAACATTTACTATCTTTCACTCTTTGGGGTTTCCTCTTCTGCTAAAGAAATTACTGCCCTTGGTGACTTACAAACTCAAAGAGAACAATACACACGGGGTTTTAATCTCATTCCATAATTTAGGTTCACAGAGTGAAGTCAGCTGACTTTTAAGCCTGAAACCATTTGGAACAGATTCAAAGTGGTAACATTAGCCAATAATGTCTAACTCAACTCAAAAGAGCCACCATTCAAGTACAAAGAAATGACTCAGCAAAGCTGATTCTCAGCTATTTCAAAAAAATACAACAGATAAGAGTTCCTATGCACTGCTAATACCCTGCTAGGCACTGAATGAGCATATCCATACTCAGCCCAAGGAAAAGGCATGTCTGCCTATGCTTCCTTTCTCTGACTATTGGCAATGCTGAATATAAGAACAGGCAGGCATTAAGATTATTTTCCTGGTATCATTTTCCCATCTACAGTCATCTCAGACATCCTAAATAATAAAATATATCTTTTTAAATGAAGAAATATCTGAAATCCTAGTCTAAAATGCAGACTGTTCTCAAACACGTGGAAGGAGTCTCATGATACCAAGCCCTGGTTCTCACAAGGGCTTTGCCACCATGACACTTGGGAAGGTGATAATGCAGGATATGAGCAATCCTGCAAATTTCTTAAGCAAGACTTCTTTGACACAGGTTCTGGACCAGTCACACAGAGAAGATGCTCCTGGGAGCCCAACTCACAAACAAGAAAGGATTGTCCAGATTTGGTAGCCAAAAACAAACTCGGCTCCAGCAGCTGTGAGATGGCAAAGCTAAAGATCTTAAAGGAAGTGGAGGGATGCAGCAGACTAAACCACGGATTCAGGAGAGGGAACTCCAATTTGTTCAGAGTTCTGGTGGACAAAATCCCATGGAAGCTTCCTTTGGGTCACAGGAACAGAGGACAGGTAGTCAGTCTTAAAGGACAATCTTCTCAATCCAGAACAATCCCAATGTGCTGGAAAACATGGAAGCATGAGAAGAGGCCCGCTAAGATGCACTCAGAACTGCTGACTGGGCTCAAGAACAAAAGGAAATGTACAAGATGTGTAAGCAGGATCAGATGACCTAAAGGAACACAATGCCATCTAATCTTTCAGGGATAAAACTAGGAAATCCACAGCACAACTGCAGTTGCAAGTGGCACTGGATGCAAAAGGCAACAAAGCCTTCCAGAGATACATCAACCACAAACAATAGGCTAAGGAAAGCAAGATTCCAATTGCTGAACAGCAGGTCTAGTAACAAAGGAAAGGCTGACATACTCCATGATCCTCTCCTTTGGTCTTCCATCTCCTTGGATTCCCAGGTCTCTGTGCCTGGTAGCAAAGACTAGGGAAAGGAAGAATTATATACAATACAGGAAGATCAAGTTAGGACACATGGGATAAAAGGAAGTGTCCTTTGCTTCCCCCTATTCCTCTCTTGTCTTCCTCCCGTTTCATTTCTCCCCATGACCAAAAGGTTCATAATGAGCAATTTAGATATAGTATCAAATTAAGAGTGAGAGGAAAAAGACATTTTACTTGATGCTTCTCTAAGCAATACAGTTAAATCTTTATTTCTTCCCACATACATGCATTTCTATCCTCTCACTTGTCTCAAAACTCAGAAGTACTAAAAAACAGGTATCCAAATAGCTACTATACCCCTAAAGCACTGGGAAGACACAACACAGCTCCAGTTGCATAGGAGCAAGCATGAGTGGAAGCAAAAAGAAGTATCAATACTAGTGGCACAAGAGCAACAGCGTGATTATGGATAGAAAGAAATGGCAATAGGTCTATTATTGAGCTATGTTATGGAAACTTACTTCAGATTATTACTCATAGCAAAAGAAAGCCTCTAACAGGGTGAAATGTGGAAGGGTGGTTCTTTTTTTTTTGTAAAGACCAATTATGTTGGTAACTATAGTCTTCACAGTAAGAAATTAATATCCCTGGTGTCAGCTGATATGGTTGAATACAAAGGAGAACTGTTTAGGTAATTACACACACACAAAAAAAAACCACACTAAGAACTTAGATCAGCATCCCTGGCATGCAAACAATATGAAGCAGAACTCACAGAAACCTCCAACTTCCATTAGAGACGTGTAGCTTAATTATGACTTAGATTGCATGTACTCGGTAATCCACCAGTGTGCTTTACAGAACCTATTTCTACTATTGCTGTTTTCCCAAGAATAACAGCAGTAAAATCGGACTGAAATAAAAGCTTCCTGATTATTACAGCACTCCATTTATAAAGCAGCCTTAGCCCAGAAATGGCTCCAACATCTCAAAACTCTCACCACATGATATCTTTCCTGGAATGTGTCACTATTATAAGGGCAGGTCTGACTGACTGGTGCAGTACTTTCAGGTTTACCATTGCAAGATCCAGTTTTCATTTATCCAATAACCACGAAGACTGGAATTTTACATGCTTTGTAATTATCTCAGACTTACTTTTCTTCAAATACATACAGGTAAAACGTTCACCACGTTCAGTTGTACTGGCTGCAGGTAACACTTTGATAGAGCTTCGTTTTTTTCTTTCTCTACAAAAATCAACTAAACTTCAACCAATGACACTGTTTCTCAGCTTGGTAAACCACAAAATATGTAACATGCTACAATGAACCTTGAGACTAAGCTTAGCACAGAAAACCAGAATATCACAGAAATTCATTGGGTTGCAAAAAAGATCAAGCACACATCAGCAGCAAACAAAAATGCAAAATCAGTAGCAAATAACAGTTCTGATATTTCTCTTGAACGAACAGCTTCTGTGCCTGGTGAACTCATGTCTGTTATGATAATCTTATATGACTGACTTCACCCACTCAGAATGCAGCTATAGCAACTCAGTGACACAAGTAATAAGGCTGTCAAAGAGGATTCCAAACCGGCAAAAGAAACCAAGGGAAGGTTACTTGTGCGGGAACTAAGAAAGGCATTTCCAGAAAGGTGACAACTTCTACAGAGCATCACAGAGGTTACAGAGCACTTCTAAGGAGCGCTACAGAAGTCACAGTACAAAACAGGATTTCTCATAGATCTTTCCTAATCTTATATGAATGAAGAACAGGATCCCAACTTAAGCATACTGATAAATAAGGTAGGATATTTAATGGGAATAACTCCATCTTTACAGAAGAGCTTTAAAACTGACAGTTAAGAGAAGGAAAAAATGACAGCATTTTCTGCAGTAACACACTTTTTTGACCATATCATGAAAATAGTTATTTACAGACGAAGACATGATAATATCCTGAATGCTCCACCTCAGTTATTCACAAGTACCATAACCACATTAAATTTCAAACACACAGTAGAATTAACTTATAGGTCACAAAACATGTAAGAGCAGTCAATCTCCAGGTTGATATTTTTCAATTTAACTGTCTCTTTAAAGACTGTAAGTTAGACCGTCACACTGGCTCTGGCTATAAAGTTAATTAAATGTAAAGTATGCTTACAAACTCCTAACGAAAAAGAGTATTGAAATTCATTACAGTTTCATTAGAGTTTCAAAGTTGTTTAGCATCACAGCATTCAGACCAGGACAAAACCCCATGACAAAATTCCTCATAGCACATAAGATAAATAATTTCAACATGATACGAAAAAACTTAAGTTTCGGTCTTTTTAAGAGTGGCAAAAATATTTTGAAATAGCAAATAAAAACAGTAAACAGCTGTCCTTACCATTGAAAGGTGTTAATTCGTACTCTGTTCTTAAAAATTAGTATTCCACCTGACATCACTCCAATCATTATTTCATTGTTACTCTGATCCTTTAGAAGAAAAAAGAAAATTACTTGAAGAACAGTATAAATATCTTTTGAAACCTCATATATATTCATTCTCATCTCTCTCTAAATACAAAAGTTAAAGTGGAAAAGTTAAAGTATTAATGTTTTAATAAGACAAATAATTAAATTATTTCTCCTATTTAGGACAAACCCAAATGTTTGCTCTGAGCTCCTTATAAGCACAAAATTTTAATTTCTCAAGTTAGGTCTTCTGTCTTTCACCAACTTTGATGAAATAAACAAGAGAGTATTCTGGTTTATTACAAATAGCAGCACTAATAGACTGGCTTGGCATTTGCTACACTAAAAGCAACCAGCAACTTCAATTCCTACCTGAAAGGAAATTGCAATCTCAGAACACAGAGAGGAGAGATTCTAAAACAAACAATATTGTAAGCGTATTTAAATAGCACATTTCTCTTGAAGTATCTTTGCACTCCATTCAAGCACCTGCTATAGAACTCTCAATATGTGTGCAACAGCAGTAGATACAGTGAACAGTTCAGTGAGGAACATTTCAAATTCTCCTCCAGCTTTCTGGTTGGAACCAAATTAAGTATTTTTAAAGCTGACAGATCCTTAAATATCAAATGCACATTCAACAAGCACATTTTTCTTATTCACCAGTAGCCAACTGAACTGGCATTCAAGGCAACAAAGCTCAACCTGATTAACACACACATAACTAAGCACAAATTTAAGCAAAGAAGTATCCTCACTAGAGTGAAACAGTGGATATTCAATCAGTAAATCCCAGTTAGGAACCTAAGAAGATAATATTTTTTTCTTTTATTTTCTCTTGTAAGCAAAAGCCAGGAAGGCTCACTAAAAAGAAAAGTGTATTTTTCCACAAATCTCAGAGGAATACAGTTTTACATTGCAAAACTAGTTCATCCAAACTTACCCTTGCATAGTGAAATTCAAC
>WAAG01075342.1:0-15510 GCA_013390105.1 Tichodroma muraria
ATTCTTTTTTCATTGTAATTTAGCACTGCCTACTTTAAGACAAACTAGAAATTGATCATCTAGCTCTGACACCATGGGAAATTCATATGTCTTTGAGTGTGTACCCAAACTCACATACCTGTGATAAAACCCAAAATGTTTTTTGGGTTTATTTCTATTATTTCCACACATTTTCTTGCATCCCTGCCTCCCAGCCAAAGACAGAAATAGAGGTAAGGTTGTTGAAAAGCGTAGTGACGACGTCCTTTTATTTCCTCCTAAGTGTACCCTAGTTTGGTAAATGTCCTCAAGATATTTCCAAAACTTTTGACAATTACATGATTCAGATCAGCATAAACATGTGTGCTTTAAGGCAGGCATCTGCTTCAAAGCCCACCTAAACACAGTAGCTTTTCAAAGCTTAAGCATTTGTTGTTTGAAGTTGTGAGATGGGTGCTATCTTTAAAAGCTTATGGAAGGCTTTGAACATAGGCCCCAGTGTCATACACAGGAGGAAAATACCACACAAGGATGGGGAAACAGGAATGCAGTCTCCAGGATACTGCCAGAATTTCTTCCACCCTCATTATCCCTGTCAAGCTGTGCAGTGCCCAGTGCTGGGTGCCACACGCTGTGAAGGTGGGGATCTGAAAGGAGACTGTCAAGGGAGAATAGTGGGAAAGTTTAAGGCTGAATCAAAAGAAGATCTACAAGCAAAGACTGCTGAGGTAAAACAGATAGTTAAATCCAAAGAAGAGAAGACTGAAGGAGAGGAACAGCTTGCAAAATCACCATTGCTAGTGTCAGTAAAGAGTACTTAACTATCAGCTAGATAAACTGCCAGGAAACAGGGGCTGATGGATGATATCACCCCCAGGTGAAGAAGGACCAGATAATTTCCATCCTGGTGATTTTGTAACCACACCGACAGACCTTCACCTGCATTGGTTCACAGTGTAGTTTCCTCCTTGCCTTTTTTTTTATCTTTTTCTTTTTAGTTTTTTTCTTTTTCAATCAAATAAATATGTAAGTCTGCAATGCAAAACATAGCAGCTTCAACAGGATAGACTGAGAATGTGTGAGTGAATGGTTCACCCTCAATCAGGATTTGGGGATTTTCTGAATAACTAGGATATATCCTATCAAACAATTAGCAAAATAATTTCAATATAGCCCAGGTAAGTATATTGAATATAAAGCTTCAAATGAAAGCAGATAACACTCTATGTTGCCAAATGAAATAAGTCCAGAGAAAGAGCCTGAGCCCTGATTATCCACAATGCGAAACACTTATTTTGCTCTCTGCATTTCTTTTGGTTCTCTAATGGTCTCCAAGACAAATCTGCTGTGGAAAGAGCTAGCCTTAAACAGTGTGGACAGTCTGTAACTGTGCCACAAGACTTTAATGATAAGGATCAGTTCTGGCCTTTTGTCCTTCATCACTACTGACAGCTGCTGTGACCTTCTCACTTGTTTTGTGCATGACAGGCAAATTCCTTTTGAGCGTAGTCCTTTCTTTTTTTCATTATTTTGAAAAGGTGAAAATAAACAAAAGCCAATTCCAAATAAGTAGTTTCAGTTTTCAAATAAATCTCCTCAAACTGGTTTAGCCCAGCATTTCAGNATATATATATACACACACATATATATATATACATATGTGTGTGTATACATATATATGTATGTATGCTGGTTTGTTTGGGTTTTCCATTGTCAAACCCAAAAAAGGATAAAATTAATCACTAATTTACATAGCCCTTGTCTTCAAAGACCTTTCCTTCAAGAACATGTGACAGCAACTTGTAGAAATGCAGAGCCTGTGTCTTCAAAACAACACTTTACTTGTTTTTTCCTCAAAGCATTTAAAGTGAAAACTAGACCAATAGCAGAGTTTGCTCACACATGTGGGGCTCTGGGCCTCTCTAAGCTCACCTCTGACAAGTGGAAGTGGCTCATAGAGTGTGCAGTGTCTGTGCTCTGCAGGGTGTGATGCCCTACAAGGCCCTGGGCCGACACCACACTGGCAATCTTTGGCACAGATAGCTATTTCCATTTCTAGGCTGCCTGTTTTAAGTGCCCACGAAGTCCTTTAAAGTTAGCTGTGGTATCACTGTATCATGCTGAAGCCATTCCTGCAGCCCCTTGCTGTCCTATGTTTCGGGCTCTCCGGCATCCACCAGCATCTATAGAAGGGGTGCCATGGACCCTGGGCACCCCTTCTATACTACCTCAAAACTCTCCCTTCCCACGGTAATTTCAGTTTTCAGCTTTTCCTCCAGCCTTGGGAGGAATGACACCTTCTAGGCTGACTGAGGATAGCTGGGTAGGTGGATAGCTTGTCCCCTGGAGCAAAGACGGGAAAAAGAGAACAAAATCTTCCACAAACCCATGTGATTAATGCTGCCTTATCTATACAATAAATCATTTGTCCTTGGCTCTTTAAAAGTTTAATTTTTTAAAAAGCCACTTATAGCCTCCCTTTTATTTAACCCTTTGTATTCAGACAGGCAATTCAAAGCTGAATAGAGGGAAAAACATGCCATCTTTAAAGTAATTCCTGTTCAAATATCAAGATTTTCTTTGCTGATTGTAACAAATGCTGTGATATCATGTATAACAGCAGTAGGCTTGCCCATCTTCTTTTTTTTTTATTATCAGACTTTCTGGGGTACTGATGCTGCAAATACCTAATCAGCTCATATCTTGCCCCATTTTTCATGAACCTGAAAAGTGAGATGCTGTCTCATCTCTTTCAAGTCAAGGTTAAGACTTGAAATTGGTATTAATGGCTTCCAAAGGAAAGTGCATGCAAGCTCTGTGAAACTAGAAAACATCCCAACGGGGAACTGGAGGGGGAAACAAACAAGAAAATAAGGAAGAAGATGAAACATTCTTTAATGATATCCTGAAAAAGAAAGAAAAAATTCTGTCTCCTCGGGGGCATGGTCCTTTGGGGAAAATGTAAGCACAACTACATACTCTTGCAGCAAAAATCTTCACTAGTACATGCTCTGCGATTGCTTTCAAGTCAGCTGTTTCCCAGGAGCTAAGCACTGAGTCCCCTTGATGTGCATGGATGTTCTGAGAGGCGTGGGAGCTCCCAGGGGGAATCAGGCAGGACCCTCCAGGCAGCTGGGGCTACACTCTGCAACCACTGACTGTGGAGAGAGGGTGCTCGTTGTGCCCCAGCCAGGCTGAAGGGTCCACTGGTGCCATGGGCCACTGGTGGACACGAGCACCTCACACACACCTCAGTACCCCTGGTACACTGAAACTGAGAGGGTGCTCAGGAGCCTTTCATTTATTGTCTTTGCGTCTGGAGAGAGGTGATGGGCTGATACAGTACATCAGGTCGTGTGTTTTTCTGTTCACAGGAGGTGTTAGATGGGATACAGGGGGGAGCTCAGACCCGTGAAGCTTTGGTGGGTGAGTTAATATGCAGTAACACTGCTCTAGTGAATTTTGGGCACTAAAAGAAGGAAAGAAAAAAGAAATCTATGCAGCAGAGCATCTTTCAGAGGCTCCTTATGAAAACAGGCCATCTGGCTTCACTGCAGTGCATTTGTTAACTCTCCAGCCTACTACTCTTCCCCTGCTGGGTGACACATGCTGAATCTGTCACACAACTAGGACAAAATTATAAATAAACAATGCTGCATTCAAATAAAACAGAACTTTCCCGCAGTAGGCTTACAGGAAGAAAAATGAAGTCAAGAGGCAAATCCTTGTTCTTTTGTGTGCAGGATAGTAGGTCCCTTGTTCAGCGCTGGAAAGGATACATGGATCTCTCCCTGGAGGAAGGTGCCTTTTGTTGAGTGCTGGTCCTCATAAGTGTTGCAGGTGCAGACACAAAGGTGTTATTGATAGTGACCACTTGGGCTTTTTGGGATCTCAACCACTGTCATGGGCCTGTTTTGCTCTTCACTGGCATGTGGTGAAAAACAGCTTCTAGTGCTCCGGGTTTTAAGAGGAATGAAGGCAGTGGGGAAGCAGAGAGGTGAAGTCTAATATCAAGTTAGTAGGAGGAATGAGAAGGAGAACCAGAGATTCTGCTTAGCTGGAGTATGGGATTGCACTTGCATCACTATTTGTGGGGATTTTGTATGCTGCCTCAGATAATGAGCAGTCCTCTCCTTTTCTCTTATATAATCAGAGCTCTTCTCCAGGATTGAGAGACTTGTGGATATGAGAAACCCATCTGAACTGCAAAATCCATGTAAGCCAAAATGCAACAGAAATATTTAGGACTTACTGACTCTCGGTCAGGCCCCCTTTCAGAAAGAAAGCTGAAGAAAACTTACATGCCAGGTCCCTGGCCATCAATTCCATCCATGAGCCAGGCCTTGTATGCCTGTGAACTGTATGGCAGTGTAGTGATAGTTCACAGTGACACCTCCTGGGAAAGACAGAGGCAGCTTTCCATAGGCCTGCGAGTCAAAAGGCCATGTTGACACTGGCTGCAAGCCACCATTGTCTGTAAGCAAAAGCTTTCTCTAGGCTGAAAAGGTAACAGGCCATGCTAACTGGGGTATTCTTCTATTTTTTTTCATTCCTTAAGTCTATATCATTCCATCCCTGAACAAATAATATTGTGAAATGGTGCAAAATTGTTGCAAGCTAGATTTCCCAAAGGAGGTGGCACATTTGCACAGCCTGCAGTGTTCAAAGGACAAAAGCTGGGTTGTTAAAAGATTAAAGACTTCTTCTATTCCAGTCTTCAAAAAATAAACACCCAATCAGTCTGTTTTTGCCCAGTTCAATATTCTGCAGCTTATTTGAAGTCATAGTATACGAGTGGAATTGCCTTGGGTTCACGTTCATGGGAGTAAGAGATAAGCTGGGTGAACAGATGTGACCCGAGGCATAATTAAGGTCGGAGTATGTGCGAGTATGTATGTGCATGCCCAAAGCACACAGCTAGCACCCCTCTCCTCCACACACCACCCCACAGAGGTGGTACACACACAAAAAGCTGTATCAGTGGTTTAAAAATAGAAAATTAGGAAGAAAGCTGTAGGAGCTACTGAGACTGCTGTGACATCCCATGGAAAATCCCAGCTGCTTTCAGAGCACTGGGCCATCAGAAGGAATGGCCTGCTGTTCTGCCCAGTACTGGCTCCAGGTTTCTGCCCACTAAAGCCGACACAAGGTCACAGAGAAAATGGAAAGGTCATGATTTTACAAGCAGTTCTGGGAAAGTCAGGGGAGAGAGGTGGCACTGGCACTACTGGCAACAGAAGGGACTTTGATGAACACAAGGCTGCTGTAGGATGTCACCCTCATTTTGACCTCCTTTAGACCCATTTGTTTCAGGAGAAACTCTCGCAGTCACTGGAGTGACACATTCATCCAAGCTTCCCAGGAAACCCGGGCAGGGTTAACTCATGCCCAAGCACCAACAGCACATTCATGCCTAAATTTCAGATGATCATTTTTTAATACTAGCCACTCTTCAAAATCTCTGTAAAATTCAGAGTTGCAAACATCACAGGCTCCCTCCCACGCTGAAAATCTCCAAAGACCATAATAAAAAAACTGGTAAGAAGTGTACATCTCCCCATTGTCTACATCAGGAGTTCTGCATCCAGCTCTGGGATCCCCAGCACAGGTAGAACATAGAGCTGTTGCAGCGAGCACAAAGGAGTGCAGTCAGGTTCTTTAGAGGGATGGAACACCTCTCCTATGAGGAAAGGCTGAGAGAATCGTGTTCGTTCAGCCTGGAAAAGAGGTGGTCTTGTCATGACCTAATTATGACCTTCCAGTACCTGAAGTAGGTCTACAACAAGGCTGCAGAGGGGGGTTTTACAAGAACATGTAGTGACAGGAGACAGGGGAATGGGTTCAAAGAGTAGGCTTAGATTAAACACTAGGAAAAAAATTCTGTACCGTAAGGGTGGCAAGGCACTGGCACAGGTCGCCCAGGGGAGCTGTAGATACCCTGTTCCTGGCAGTGTTCAAGGCCAGGTTGGATGGGGCTCTGAGCAACCTGGTCTTGTGCAAAATGTCCCTGACCATGGCAGGGGAATTGGAATGAGAGGATCTTTAAGGAATTGTTCAGACCTGCAGGCAATGAGGTACATTGATAGTGAACAAGTTGCTCATCTCCTGGGGAAAAAAACAGAGTAGGCAGAGGGGAGCTTGGACAGGAGCAGAACTAGAGCATGAAGCCTACAGTACAGGACAATAAATACATTTCAATTTTAACCTGATACTGAAAAACAAAAAAATTACACTCTACTTCACTTTAAGCAGACAGAAGAGCCTTGCAAAAGCCAAGAATGACCATGTTCTTCCACAATGTGACCATCAAATGGCTCATGCTGCACTTGGGTACCTCCACAGCCACCATCAGAGAAGTGTCAGGTAGTTCTTTTGGACTGGTGTGCTCACATCTCCAAAAGGGGTTTCAATACAGCCCTTTGAACTGACTTGTCACTTGGGCCAATGAGAGGATTTACCCCACTGAACCCTTGAGACTGTCCCTGCTAGCAGGAGCAACATTTGAGCACAGCACTGAGCAGAAGCTCAGATCCAGCAAAGCATGTTCAGGGATGTACGTATACAAATAAATCCCTGCCCTGACTGGGGCTCCTTAGGTGCCTCCTGCTGCGGCCAGGGAGTGTCCCTGGCAGGAATTCATTTGGTTTTCCCACAAGGAGCTGGGACTCAAATTTCCCCTCAACTGTTGTGAGTGTGGCAGCACTCCCCCCCCTCTTGCATACCAGACAAGCCAGGCAGCAGCTCCTGTCAGTGCTGGAGTTTTACGTCTTTACCACACCAGAGGCTCTTTGCATGCAGCCTGGCTGCTGAGAGCCAAGGCTGTTTTCCATTATCCAGGTCAGAGTTCACTCTCTGGTCTGTGGGGAATCAGATTCCAGGATCAAATACTTCTCTCTGCTTGGTGTTGCTCCAACAGGCGTGCAAGGGAGTTTTGTTTGTGTAGAGACAGATTTGTCCCTGGGTTCCTGTCACGATCCGCTCAGGTGGGATTCATGATGGGTTCATTTGATCTCAGGGTACAAGAGGCACAACAGCAAGAGACTGGATTTTTACTAATAGCAACAATACACTTTATTGAGGGCCAACAACAGGTTATGCAATATAGAGAGGGAGAGAGACAAAGGAGAGAGAGAGAGAGGGAGGGAGAGGAAAAGGGGGGTTATAGCTACCAATGGACAAGACGAGGTCCTCGTGCGTCTTCCTTCCGTGGGGAGATCTCAAGGGACCACTGTCCCAAGGTCTCTTTTTATACTCTTTTTCGAAGCGAGTGGCTTTTGGCCAACAGGTGGGAGGTCTCGTGTTGAGTCTTGCTCTCTCTTCTTGAGTAGCAGGCGTAGTGTTCCTCTCGAGCCGCAGGTGTCAGCTCTCGATCAGCGTCCATTCGGACCAGGGCACCAGGACACCAGCACACCTGTGTTTTAGAACAATCCCTGGAACGCATCCACCTTTGACCAGGCCAGAAACTCTTGCACAGTCTGTTGAGGAGGGGCTCTCTAGCTCGGGGTCTCAGCCTCGGTCCTCAAGACGGTTGTGAGGCAGAGGAAGGATTTTCGGACCATCTCTTACAGTTCCCCCCGGGAAAGCTGCACAGCATGCTCTGGAAACCATGAGCAACGGGCATTCTTGTTGGAGTGAATTACATTTGCCAGATTTAATTTATTCAAATAAGAAACATATTCATCCATTTCCCACAGTACATTGTTTATAAAAGCAGTGATGCAGCATCTCCAGAAAGTCATGAGCCAACTGCTGCACATGACCTGCTCTGGGATTCAGGCTGCAACAGGAAACTGGGCTTGGAACAAGAATTCTCTCTTAAATGAATTTTTGAAACTGGATCTACATTGTGAAATATTTGGGTATTGAGCAATGGAAGAATGTGGAACATAAACAATATCAACTTGCAAGCTTCAGCAAGCAGTCTGGGTTCTGCTGTAGTACAGGGCACACAGGGAGGCTGGTGAGGAGGCAGAGCTGGCTGGGGTACCTTTGTCACATGCTGGTTACATTGCACTCCTTGCCTCCTGGTTGCCATTCCTCTAGGTTACTAGTGTGGGTGAAGCATTTGAAAGTGAAAATTGGTAACAGTGCCTTTTGCTCCTCAAGTCTCTACAACAATACATTCTTTCCTGCCTGTGATTTTGCTAGGAAGTAGAATTTGACTGCTTAGAAGGTTTGTTTGTGTCATCCACCACATTTTGGACTCTCTGCTCAGAGAAATCTAATTTAATCAGGGATTACTTGAATGTCCTACTGAGCCCCACTAGGATTTGACTTGCAGGCAAAGAAAAGAGGGCATGCTCTTTATTGCCTCTAATTCAGTAATGGCCCAAAGCTGCAGGGAGTCAGCTCAGACCTCAACAAAATATATTGCTGCTTCACCAAAGCAAGCAGAAGAACATCATGCCCTTCTGAGGAAAGCAATTCTGAGCCAGCAGCTCAATACAATAAAGAAAGGTGGGTTTTTTTTGTCTTTCCTAATATCATCCCAAAACTTTTTTCTACTAATGATGCAGATTTTTGAATTATACAAATTATACTTATCAACAGTAGCTTTGATCTGTTCGAGGGTAGCTTGACAAGCAAAGCCTCAAGCAAGAGTAAGACACTGCGTTGCTTGGAAGAAGAGTTAAAAAAAACTCTTCAGCCAGACTCAGTGCCACAGCCTGAGACCAGCTGTGAGCTTTAGTGTCATCACAGAGCTGCAGTAACATCTTTAAACAGCGCACTGACCTTCAGGATGTTCTTCCCAAGGATACCTCCCCCTTATCCCCCATCTCCTGTAATGCTCTGTGTGATCACTCTGGCCCACAAGTCTGCCCACTGATTTACTGCTCCTTAGGGAGACTGCCCTCACTCTCCCTAAGGATCAGTAAATCAGCAATGATGAGGAGGATGTGGCTGTGTCACTGTGCAACCGTAATTCAGTAAGCACTGAGGACACTGACATGCAAACTGGGCAGCACAGATCCCACTGGGGACATTCCACCCTAGAGCCCATGAGCACTATGAGCACTGAGCTGTGCTGAAGCACCTTCACAATTAATCCACTGGGTTTGCCATCATGAGCCAAGTGAAAGCCGGTGCCCCAGGTTATATGTCCAAGACACGTGTAGGTAAGGACTATGCTTAAATCTAAAACATCACCTCAAACAAACCTGGGAGCAAGCTGGCCGTGATTCTTCACTGATTCACTTCACACTGATTCACCAAGGCTCAAGACTAACAAAGCACTCAATCCTTTGCTTTTCTTGTATCTGAGCCTCAAGGAGCTCTAATCCTGAAGAGCTTGTGCCCAAGTGTACCGTAAGAGACAAAGGGGTGAGGACACTTAGGCAGTGAACCCTAGCGAAGGATCCAAAGATCAATGGCCTCAGCAGATGCCCAGCCTCTCTCTGAGACACTTCAGTGCAGAGTCTGAAGGAGCAGTAAATGCAAGTTTGCAGATACATGGGGAGAAATCCTTCTCAGCCAAGAGGAATCATGAAAATCCATGACTGGGTTCTTTGTGGAGACATGCACAGGTGAGAACATGCAGTCAAACATGGATTGGATACAGCTCCCTTATACTTGAATTAGGCAGTGGCTGAAGAGCTTTGGCAAGGTGGTGGCCTACAGCTGTATAAATTGAAGGAAAAAGTCTTACTGATATCTCATAATATTTTAACTTTCAGTTTCCAAGCATACTTATTCTCATCTGTTTATATACAGAGTTGAAAGGTGACACTGACTGAGGTTCTCCCATCTCCACTGACCATGGATTTGGCTCTGCCACACCTAAGCACTCTGTCCTGAGCCATCAAACCACTTCTGCATGCTCATTTTTAAGCAGGTAAGCAGTCCCATTACCTTCATGACTCTTGTATGTTACATTTTTTAATGGATCTGCTGTTACCACTGTTATCTTTATTACTTTTCATCTCATTTATTTTCCTGTCAGTTCCTGGCCTTTTCCCCTAACCCTCTCAGTTTTCTGATAACATATGTATTTTTAAGCGTTACATCTTTTTGCTTTTCCAAGCTTGCATGTGCATAGACCTTTAATTCACAGAGAAATGGTATCCAAAAACTATCCAGTATTGCAGTATTGCTTCCTTCTTTCTTATTAAGGGAAGACAGATCTCTGTTTCATAAACCTACACCACCGTTACGGTACTCCAGAATGTACTCATTAAGAAGAATTATACAGACAATTAAAGATTGTCATTTAATTTCTCCTTTTTATTCATGGTTAGGAATTTGAACAAACTAAACACGTAAGTTAATGACACGGTTTTGTATGGATGTTTTGTCTGGCATATTTTGCCAGACAGCTTCCTTACTGCAAGAAACACTGAAATTAATTATCTTATTTTCCTCATTACTTATCACAGATTAATAATTTCTAGATATTTAACAGATCTGGTATAGATATAGCAGCTAAATTTCCTACCCAGTGTGACAATACTCCACAGAGATATTGTTTGGTAGGAGGATGTTTTTGTTTGTGCATTCAGCCTTGCCTCCACTGATCTAAAATTAGACCTTTTCTGGACTTCAGTGTAGCATAAAACCTGGGCTGAAAATAGGAGCCAGTATCTCTTTGGTGTCTGGTGACCACCCTTGAGCCAGGTTTTCTGATAACATGTTGGAGCTCCCTTCCTATCACAGACTAAGATGTTCATATCCACCCCTCTCTGTCATTTCACTCTAATCCTGATCTGTGCCTAATGCTTCATAGATCTCTGACTGCATAAAAAGCATTGACTTTGCAGGTCATTACCCCAGGGTATTCTTTTTCCATGTAGTTACTCAGCTGACTTGCAACCTTGCTGTTGTTTCCAGCTGCAACCCTGAAGTTTGGAAACTCTTCCAGTGCACTGCAGCATGCAAAAATATTTCCTTCCCCACCCCCACACAGATTTATCAGGTGCTTACACTTGTCCACTAGAAGAACTGAAAGAATAGGTTTGCTTACAACAACAAATAGTCAGACCTGCTTCATGTGAGAGTAATGGTGTGATGGTTTTGTGACCATGAGTCCAGGCACGGAGCACACAAGAATGGCTACTGACAGGATGTAGGTGGCCAGAAAAGTGGCCAGAAAAGTGGTTGCTGGAGTCCAAACTGGTGGAAAGCTCTGTAGTTTGGCCATATATCAAGTACCCAAACTTTGTGGATCAGAAATAGAAGTGACAGTAATAAATTCCCTAAAAACATTGTGCATCAAATCTGACAGCTGTTTTGTTTGGGATTTTTTTTTATTTATTCTAAAGTAAATCTTAATTTCCTTGCCAGAATAATGCCAATGTTTTGTTCTATAAGATTTCAGTTTCTTTCAGGAAGTACTGTGAAGATGAATGATGGGATCCCTGGTGTGTGGATTCTGTGGCATTATATTTTACCACTAATGACCAGATCAGTTTCTACACTGATAGCATTATTTACCATTGATACTACTATTTACTCCCTAGCCATGCTATATGAAGCAGGTATCCAGGGTCAAGAAGTGTTAGTTGGGGAGGGTAGTATGTACCTTTCTCTGCCCACTCATTATATCTACCCTTTTAAAGTTGCTTATGGATAGTTTTTCAAGGAGCACCCAGTGAGAGGTCTGGGATGGATGGTTTTAAGCTCTGTATTTCCTCATTCAGTACTTCCTGCCTGGACTCAACTGTGTTGAGAAGTAGCAGAGGTGACTCAGAGGTTTGGACATGGCTTGTAATTCCAGTTCACACAACCCACAAGCACATGACTTCTTTTTCCACATTATTACTGAGTTATGCTACAGCAAATCTTAATGACCCACAATGAAATGCTTCCCTACACCAAGCAAGGAAAACCATTATCCACAAATTCCCCATTTTCTTTCTCTTGCCTCTATTAAAATGATTAATCACGTGCGGGGAAAGCACACACGAGCTTGCTGTGAGGTCACAGTGAAATGATACATTATGAAGGCCATAAAACCACTATAAACATGAGATTACCAGTAGAGGTAACAATAAAAAACCTCAAATCTCTAGAAAATAAACCAGAGAAGAAGTGAGGACCTCCACTAACACACAGTATTAGTATTTGCCAAATGAGGGACTTCAGCAGGGAGCACAAGGGCTGTGCAGGAGGCTTTTTGGTGGTTAGGAGGCAAGCAGCAGGTGAAGCTGGAAAGAGTGAAAGCCTTTGCCCCAAGTCATGTTGAGAGAAGGCATGTTACAGCCTCACCAGGGCTGGCACGGCTCCTGGCATCCTCTACCAAATGCTGGAGGTCAGTGCAAGTGGTGGCTGTGTGTGTCTCAGGAGGGTTCTCAAGGACATAATCAGGAAAGATGTTGCCTGATGCTCACGTTATTTCTCAATGTAACATCTCCCTGTAGTAGCAAGCCAGCTTTTCTGCTAGGCTAGCAGAGAATTGCAGCACCCAGGCTTAGTGAGTACGAGTGCCATGGTTGTTGAAATAGATCAGGGAGGAGCAATCTGCCAGGCTGGACACGCTATGCCAGTGCAGGTGAAATCTGTTCCTCTCCCAGCTCCTGCTGTTCCCGGGAAAGGCACAGAGGGCACTCATAAGTGAGCTTCTGACAGTGCCGTGCTGCTGCCAAATGATCTTCCTCCACAAGCACGGGCAAGGTCAGAAAAGGGAGCAAAGGTGTTTGCCTGAAGCAGAGGTGGTCACCGCCTCTGACCAGGGGCTTCTCAAGGAGGACCCTGAGACTGGGGGGTTGACACAGCACTGTGATGTGGGGAAGGATTTGTCCACATCATTTGTCTGCAATCAGAGCCATATTCACCTCCCAGTGATAGGGCAGCGGAGCCCCGCTGTCCCTGTCTGCCTGCTGAATTCTGCCACTCCACACAGCTCTGGCTTGGAGTCTCTGCCTGCATTAGCACTGCAGGGGAACTGGACTGGACAGTCTGCAAAACAAAAAAAATATATGGTGAACCCCCGCAGTGAGAATGCATTCAAATGCCCACACTCAGATGAGAAAATAGTTTGTTTGCTGATGGAAATACCATTTTCTTCTGTACGCTCAGCCTGCCTCACATAATTCAGAGGTTAAGATGGGAATAATCCAGGGGACTGGTATAGTGTGATATTACCAGAGCCAGAGATAGAATTTCATGCATGGAAAGGAAAAATGATTCTATCTAAATATATTTCTCCTTATAAACCTGGTTCTTCTCCATTGGGCCTTAAGGAAAGCAAGAATAATACTAGAGCAAATCTCTCTATTGCAAGTGCTGACTCGAGGTGCTAGGTCAGAAATATTTACTAAGATAGCCTCTAATGCATGAAAGCGCAGAGCAACTTAAATATATATATAGTAATTAACAGGACACGATATTTGCAATAATTTCTTTATTACATCATGTTTCATCATTTGCTCTAATTGAGTTTTGCAGTTTTGATCATGTATGCTTTCTAATTTTCTCCCTCTAGTCAGTCAAGAAAAAAGGATGAAATGGTAACAAGAATAAAATTAAGATTCTGTGGCTATGTAAATAGCTGGAGATTAGCATGGACTAAGTTACAAATAAATACAAATATGCATGATTTACAGGAAGGAGAAAATGTGCTCAGAATGCAAAATGCAGCAACATTTCTGATTATAGTATAACCCTGGAGTGTTATACCCCTGCAGTGTGGAATTCTAACAGGAACAGTCAACAAAGTTCACTTGGTGAAATGAGTTTTAATTGAAGAAATATAGAAGCAGAAGAGAAACTACTGATGAAATGACAGTGCATCCCCAAAGGAACTTCTACTGGGGATAAACTAAAAAGGAGTTAACTGTTTGGATAGAATCCAAATAAATTTTATGTTTCATGTTACTTGTCTCTTTCTGGACCAGGGGAAAAAAAAAGCCAACCAGAGTTTTTACCTTATTAATGGAAATCAATTAGAAACAGTCCAAAAATCAAATAGAAGCCAAGTGAAATGCAGAGCTGACTAGAAGCTCTGAAGGAAATGTTCTTTGTCTTAACTAGGCTATTAGAAAACAGAATATAGAAGCAGTAAGAGCTTCAAAGAAATGCAATGGACCAGGCCCAAATCCCAGAAACACACTGGGCTGGAAAAGATTCACTGGACCGTCTAATTTATTTAACACTTTCAATTCCTAAAAGTGCACCAATTATAAAAACTACAGCATATATTAAAAACCACATTGTATTTATTTGAAATTAATGAATGGCTGCTAAATTTGAGCTCCCATTTTCCATTTAAAAACTACTTAGTATAACCAGAAGCTAAATAGTTCGGGTTACTCAAAGCAGGGTAATGCAAACAAAAGAAATCTTGGGCACTGAAAGATTAAGAGTAAGAATGGCTATTGAAAAAAAGAAAAATTACTCATACAATTTTATGTTTAATTCTGCTAGATATTTCTTTGTTCCTTTAAATTCAAGTTTTGTCCTAGTTTTAAGGGTAAGATGCTGAAGTTAAGGTACAGTCCCTCTGCAAGACAGAACTATTGTCACTCTATGTCCCACACTGTGTCAGAGCCAGCCTCATTAAGCCAGCTACCAGTGTGAATCTTGAGATGGATGTGTGGAAAGAAAGGAGGAAACGCTTCAGCTTTCCTGCCAAGGTGTCTACAGGTGATAAAGAAGAAGTCTCTTCTCCCATTCCTCAGTGACTTTTCCTGCCTCGCTCCTGTTGCATCCTCTGCACCTGCAGAAAGGTGGCTTCTGGTATCTCAAGGCTCAAAGCTGTATCCCCTTAAGAAGGAAATCAAGAGCTAATTCTCAATCAGTGTAAACTGGCTTGGTGCACTGGCTTCACTGGGGTTACACAAACTAAACCAGCACACTGCAGAGGATACACAGCATTTCAAATCCTTTAAAAACATTTTGGAAAGATAGCACACTTGTAGACACATGGCATATATGAAGGGGGTGAAGTCTGAGGATAAAGAAGATGAGTCAATGGGAAAACAGCCCACAGATGAATGGGGTCAGGAAATACATCCTTTGCATACACACAGGGATGTATCCACATATCCACACGTCTGTTTTCTGTGTTCTGACAGCACCACATCTGCTTTGAGCTCAGGCTGGGACATGAGCTCAAGTGACCTTAATTCCCCCCACAAGGAGAAAACTCTGTACCATGATCCACAAATAAGCCAGAATCTGTGCGCTGGGCTTCACCCGGCAACCTGGAAAACTGTGACTGGCTCTCAGAGCCCCAGTGATGGCCAGCAGGACAGAGGAAAGGGGAAACTTGCACTGTCTGCAGATGAACAGGAGACTTTCCTCTCTATTGCTGCCAAGCCAGCACTTTCATCAACATCCAATCAGTGCCAGAAATTCCTTAAAAGAAAAAAAGAAGCTCTTTGGAGCAGAGTCCTTTTGTGTATCATCCCAGAACACAAAGGGGCCCCTAGCTCTCAGGAGGGCCTCTTAGGTATTGGCTCAGTATCACAAAATGTAATAATTAAAATAATTTATAGTATTATTTTTGTAAGTAGGGATTTTCCCTGTCTTTCTCTCCCTCTGGAACTTGCCAGTTTAAAGGTGAAGACAATGGCTTCTTCGTTACTGCTGGAAAAG
>WAAG01075345.1:0-20412 GCA_013390105.1 Tichodroma muraria
TTAAGGTCCTCTCCAGTCCAAACTATTCTGTGATTCTTATGAATTATCTCTACTGCTCTGTCCTGATGCTTTATCATTCCTAATAACCCAATTACATTAAAGCAGTTCTTTGGAAAACTTAGGGGAAGTGAAATTAGGATGTCTGAAGAGGAAGCTATTTGATAGCAGGATTTGATGATAGCAGCAGAAGGAAAGACACTGTATTCCAAAAATAATGTTGTAAGGATGCTGGTCCTGCAGGTTGGGCAGAGGAACACTTGAAGGGATGATGATAAATTGGGATTTGGCAGCTTTCTGCAGACAAGAAAAAGGAAAGAGAAAAATTAACAATGGCTCCTGAACTTTGCTGGTGCACAGCTTGGTTACAAACAAGGGAAAAATCCCTCCTATGGCTATTCCATGAAGGTTTGGGAGGGCTGGTTGAAAATGTACAACAGAAATTTCTGATCAGTGTTTTTGAGTATAATGAGGAGTGTCTATGGAATATGGCCCTTCCTGTGAATGTGACTGCGCAACATTTCCCCCACTGCTGCTCTTGTCCAGTTTGCCTGCTTACCCTCTCTCTGCCACACCGTACAGAGCACAAGTGTGGAAAGTCTTTGATTTTCTTCTTAAGTGCAAAGTAAAAGCTTCTAGTATAGATTGCTTTGTTAGGCAGCTCCAAGAAATTACAGCAAGTATTAATAAAGCTTGCTTAATTGATATTAACATAAATGTAAAGCCAAGTAGTATTATCAGTATCAGTTCTGGAACAGTTCCATTGCATGCTCTTCACATCTCTGCTTATCTGTTTCAGGTGATCTCAGGAGACTGCTCAGGGGGAATTCAGGGACGAGAAATTTAATGGTTGCAGTTTTATAGTCTTTATCAGACAATCAAGGCTGTAATCGAAAGAAGAGTTATCATCTGTCATCTCAATCAAGCTTCAAGAGAAAATCATTGCGAGAGAGCCTCTGGTACGTCTATGAATTAATTCAGATTTGGGGAATGTTATGTAATTTGTGTTAACACCCGCAAGCTCTAGTCATGGATCAGGAATTTTTTGTGGTAAATACTCTAAGAAAATGAAAATAAAATTGGTTTTTTTTTCCCAATGTCTTAGTTTGGAAGACAGGTAACTGCCAGGAGAAGTAGGAGCCCCTCTGGGAATGGAGAATGCAAAACCTCCCCCCTCCGAATTGTTACAATCCCGGAATTGAAGGGCTCTCAGGCAAAGATGTAAGGGGATAGGAATAACAGTTCTTTACTACTGCATATAACAAGATAAACAAAATAACAACANCTGGGCTCCAGTGGTGCCGGTGAAATCTCCCCGCAGTGCAAGAGACCAACAGCCTCGCTATTCCCTCCAAGAGAGCAGCTCTCCCAGAGAGAAGTGAAGTCCCCCGGGATGCCTCCTCTCCCCTGATTTTGGCCATTTCCTTTCTCTTTCCTGAGTACCCAGTAATTAGTTCCCTAGCAATGTGTGGGAGAAAATTCTGTAAGAAAGAAACCCAACCCCCAACACCCAAAAACAAACTAATCAACCAATCCAAAAAGGTGGAGTGTTATCTAGGATATTTCTCATGGATTTGTGATTACTGTAAGCTCATATGATGTGCAGAGTCAATCTCATCTTTACAGGGCTCTGAAAAGTGGGATAGGTTTTCCCAGGTTTTCCTGTGGAACAGAAGTCTTGAAGAATGTGCTTGTCAGCATGTATCTAGGTGGTACGATTAAGAGAGGAATGGTCATGGGGAATAGACATGGTCATTAGGAATGTTGGTGTTTACCCCTCTTTCCTGACAGCCAGTGCTGTTGCAGGACAAGTACTCATTGTGCAGTAAGTAATCTCTAGATTTAATTCCTTCTCACCCATGTGTCTAATCTAGTGGGAAGAGGTTGGAAAGATATTAGGAAGAAGAGTACTGTTGGGTTTCCATGGGCTTCTCAAACCATTAATGTTTTACTGGAGCACTTTTGGAAATCCAGTCCTTCCTCAGCTGCAGAGTTCAGAGCCGAGCTGCTGTGCTCTATCCCTGGTTGTGTACAACAGCAGAGAGGGGAAAGGCTGTTCAAGGGATCAGTCCTGCTCCAGGGTTCTCTGTGCCTGTATACTCCATCCAGCATGAGCCATACGAGGTAGACAGCTCCAGTCAGAACTGGCCACATGGACACCGAGGTTGCTGTGGGAGTGTCCATGTGCACTCGGTTGGGTATCACATATCTGCTCCAGGTCCTCAGCTTTCCTTCCCTTTCACCCAATTTGGGACTTCAGAAGCGCAGACCAGCATGAAGCCAAGGGCTGTCTTTGTTCTGTGAGGCTGCCCCAGCTGGAACCTGTTGCTAGCTGGCACAGCCAGCTCTTGTATTGACACTGTTATATCCTTGGGCGTATTACACTGCATTTACATCTTTCAGTTCACCCCAGCAGACACAGGGCTTATTTTAAGCACCATGTGTAAGAGCTTTCATTAAAACCTTTCATTGCAGGACCCCAAATGGGGATGCAGAATTGACAGCATCAGTACTGCTTGCTACCATATTGGATATAGGAAATATTCTGGAGTGCTTAGCCCTTCTCACCACTCTGCTTTCCTGCTTTGTGGTGACACAAACATTGCTGGGTTGGAGTTACATCTCTATGAACCAGTTGTCTCTTTTTTTTTTTTTTTTTTTTGACAAGCAGAGTGAAATGTGTCAGAATTTGCTCATCTGAGTTTTCCAGGTCACATAATTTCTGAATACACATTATGGCAAATAGGATTTCGGTGGGAGTGTTTGATGATAAAGAAATGTCAGATGAAGTGGAACAGAAAGGTTGATTTTTAAGTTTTGCCTTTAAGTAAGCAAAAAAAGAAAGGAATTGATGAGAATTTTCAGTAAATTCTTGTAATAAGAGACAAGACTCATTAAAGAAACAGCATCTCTGAGGTGTTCTCATGAATACCAATGTCTGAAGTACAATGGAGTCTAGAGAAAGTGCCAGTAGTCTTAAACAGATAAATGATAAAGGGATATGTTTCAAGAGGAAGTAGCTTAGTGGATCTGGTAAATCTTGACTTATTTGATTTAGATGTTTAGCTGAGATGGGTTAAAAAATATCTGATCAGTAGAGCTTGGATCGGAAGTCTTGTGAACTAGATTCTCATGTTAGCTGTCCCTCCTGCCACAGCAGTTACTGAAAGAGTGCCAAAATATTTGTGACAGTAGTTGTGGGTGTTTTTTTAATTTATAAGTCTGACAAAGTGAATTTTTTTCAGATGTCAGTCTTTCCTGCAGGTAAACCCACAATGCTTTGCTTCAATATAACCAAAAGATGATATGTAATGTGATTTTTTGAAATTACTTTTATATGAAAAATGACTTAAACTTTAAGAGGTTTTCAGAAGGGTTCAGTAATCACAAAGGAAACTAAGGAACAGTTGAGACTATGAACATTAATTTATTTTAACATTTTCTCTAATTGAATAAAATACTGTGTTTTGGTTTGGGTCAACAACCCCAATCTGTTCTAGACCAAAGATAGCATAGCTATAGCTTCCTACTGTTATAAATACTTGCTTCTGATTTTCTTATAATGTCATTATAAGATCCTTCATTGCATCTTATCTCATCTGGCAAATTGTTGGATAATACAACCACTTGCTTACGTTGAATTTTGAAAATTCTATTTGAGAAAAATTAAGTCTTTCTATTTAATATCCCTGTCACAGGCAAAATTTGGGTAGAACTGGAATTCTGTGACTTTTTTTAGCTAAAATTCTCTTCTTGGAACAAGGATGAAATATCCACATTCCTAAAATGAAAATATGTTTTATCATTGGTATGACCAAAAAGCAGTTAATTTTTAATCCCGTGAACATTGAACTGTATTTAGCAACAGATGTTTAGGGACATGCTGTGTCTTAAGGCAGCTTGAAAGTCTGATCAACTTATTCTTTTCTGTTTGTGTGGTTCACTGTCTCATCTGAGCCCAGCTGATTCATGCGATACCTACCACAGGAGACAAAGCACTCTGGAGTCCACAATGATAGGAAGAGGAATATCTAAATTTAATAAATCAATGGACTTTTAGATTTCATCTTACAAAGAAAATCTGTAGCACATTTCTGAATTACAGTTCTGAACTACGCGACTTTGGACAGAAGTCTTCAGACTTTTGACTGAAGACAAACCTTCAGCTCCAGTGCTCGCCTATTTTGCCCAGAAGACTGTTTTGAGTGTTTTTATAACTCTAGATGCTCTGTCCTTGCTACATTATCTGAAGTTCCTGTCTTCAGCCAAGTGCTGGCAGCGTGAGCGGGGAGTCCCAGCTGCTCTCTCGGCAGGAGCACATCAATGGAGCTGTGCATGCACCGGAGCGAGCACTGTAAACACAGAACATAAGAAGCAAGCCTTCCCTCCTGGTGAACTTTGCCATTTGCTAATTTATCCCTGCTCTAAGTTTTCTCTTGTGTTTGCCTTTTTCTATAATTTCTTCCTGTAAAGCCTGTGTGGGCTGGCTTCTAGTTCCCGTGCAGCGCGTTATTCTAATCCAGAAGTTTCGCTTCCAGCTTTGGACATAAATCAGCAGGGAGCTCTCACAGGTTCCTTGCGCCCTGTTCAGGGAAGGAAAGAGGAATAATGCAGATATTGAGCTAATGCTATCAAGCTGCCTAAAGCAGGAGAAGAGATTGATAAGAGAATGCATTGTATTTATAGTTTCTGGCACATGGCATAGCACAAGTCCTATTTAAATTCTTCAGAAATTAGGATCAGATGACTTAGGAACTTCTGGCATATTTGAATCTTAAGTGGTTACAGACAGTTTTTCTCAGACTTTCCTTCAGTTGTTATATGTGCTTCTTCTTCATTTAGAACTCGTTGGGAAAGTTTACAAATTCTTGGGAGAATGGAAAAAATCCTGCTCACACTGAGGGTGAATGGCAACAGGGACACAGATTTCCCTGATGTGCTACCTGCCTGAGTGTCTGTGTAAATGTGTTCAGAGGGATTTAATTTACTGGTGTTCAATGTGATGTTGCCTTTATTTTCCAAATATTAATTCTGACCTTGCTGCCACCATGTATGACATGGGCATGGTAGAGATCTGCTAGGGTAAAAGGTCAACTTCAAATTAACACAGTTTTTGTCTTCAGCAATGGGTATGAAGCACCTGAATGGATACTTTATGAAGGGTAGAGAAAATGAAAAATATGAAACAGCCTTTACTTGTAGAAAATGTAATGCATTTTTGTCATCAGAGCACCATGAAAAGCATGGTACAGAGGTGCCCTGGGATGGCTGTCAAGGGGTAAATCACTGCCTGGGCACAGAGTACAGGACAGCAGGTGCCAGTTCTGCGGACAGGAAGAGTGTTTTTCTGCTCACACCCAACTGTACTGCCGTGCACGTGACGCAGTGGTTGGGCTCACTTGTGAATTGTGAGTGGTTGTTGTCATTGCTCCCCCACAATGAGAACAGCCCAGGTATTTCCTCCTCTTTTTTTTTTTTTNCTTCATCTGAGCTGAGAGCTCAGCCTGTTCTCCAATGGGCAGTTTCCAGCTCAAATGGGTGTTCTGAGCATGAAACTTGTTCCACTTCTGTTCTGTGCCTATGCAGCATCAGCTGAGCCTGCCTTCCCACGGGCTCCCAGCAATTCCATGCACTCTGCCAGCCCCCTGCGCTACCAGAGCAGCTCTTGTGGAACACAAGGATGCACAAAGCCCTGGTCGGCTGGAACTTCATGGGGACTGCCCAGAGTCTGTGGAGTCCAGCCCAGCCCCTGCCCTGCCTGCACTGTGGGACAGCCTGAGCTGTTCTCCTCCAAGCACCCACATGTGTGTGCAGGAGCAGCCTGGCTCAGACCAGCCTTCTGCCAGGGCTTCCTGGCACACTCCACTGCGCTCCAGCTGCAGTTGGCGTGGCAGCTTGTCCCAGCAAGCGGGCAGTCCAAATGGCTGGGAGCACTCCTGGAGCCTTGGCAGCTGGGGAGAAGCAGCTTGGGATCACACACGACTCTGTGAGTGCTTGGGCAGGGACCACCCACCTCCAGGTAGGGCAGGGGTGCCTCCAGAGCCACCCACCCCGTGGCCTCACTGGTCCCCCCCCAGTTTCCCAGCCCAACTTTGGCAAAGGCTGCTCCTCTGCCTGTTCCTTGCAGTTATGGGTTGGGTCATCGGCAGAAGGAGCAGAGCTTTTCAGTCTCCCTGAGGTCTCTTGAGTCCTAAGGGACTAATAACTCATTGGCATGGTTGGAGCTTGACAGGGACCTGGAGGTTAATTGCTGTAATTCCCTGGCAGTATCTTTCACCCTTGGGGCAGGACAATTAGGAGTTTCTACCACAGCAGGAGTCAGAATTGTTCTATGGGAAACACCCAGGCCAAGAGGCCTCTCTCCAAGCTAGTTCTTTTACAGTAACAAACTTAGTATTTTTTTTTAAGGACATCTCTAGCCTAAGTAAGAAAGAGGTCTGGTCAATGGATCTCTCACTTGCAGGCTCTCATAGTTGTATTGTTAGCATTGTCACTGATCAAAAGATCAGATGCAAATGCAAATAAACAAGTGAATTGATCTTTGCATTTAGAAATAACAAAGTTGGGGAAATCCCCCTCTGTCCTTAATCATCAGCTCTAAAAGATTTTGAGTTGATTCTCCTTGACAGTGAGTCAGTGTTATCTTGACATGAAGACAGGGAGAAAAGAAAGTTGTTTTGTGAGAGTGTTTTATATCCATTTTGAGCTGTTATGACTGATGATGAGTAACTACAGAGCCAGGGTGTCTTGCTCTATTTTATGGAAATACTGACCTTGTTCTCTTAGACGTCAATTATTAGCATAAAAAATTTTACTTTATTACTCAATTGTTTTTGTTATAGGTGCAGCTTTTATGTTATGGCAAAATTAGCTATAAATACATTGCATTATATCTAAAGGTTGTATCTTACATGGTTTTGAAGTTCTAATGTCCTGATAGAAACCAACTCTGTTCTAGCGAGATCCAAAGTACCTTTTCCATTATTATCTCACCAAAGGGTGCTTTCTCATGTGACTTAAAAAATGTTCTGTGTGAAATAGTCTATAGGAAGAGGAAGCCTTTTCTTAGGCTTTGAAGTGCTGGCAGGTTCAAGCGCACTAAAGATTGTCAGAACTGGGGGTGAAGTTCATTATATTCCTAATAAATACTATTGTTCAGATTGCCAGTTCAGGCTTAGGCTGGGAATATTCTGACTTTTGGTTGCTCACTTTTGTCTATTCAGGTCTTCTCTTAATGTTGTCTTTTTAATAATGTTAATTCAATATATGCTACAGGTTACACTATCAAGGGACCCAAGCCATGTAGGAGTGAAGTCACGTAGGGACCTTCAGGCCTTAAGCTGCCTTAGGGCTAAGTCCTCTTCTTGGTGATTTATACTGTGACAGTCCATATCCTTCCTGACCTAGGGCATAATCCCTGTTGGAAGCTGTGGGGCAAAGTGCCCACATCATATGCAGTTCATACATTAAAAAGCTCCTGAGTACCATGTGGACATCTGAAGAAATCATCTGTGTCTGAATGTCCTAACACATTCCTTCAGTTTCCTTTAACAAGAATATTAATCTAATTGATGTCAGAGTGTGGTGAAAGTTACTTGGCTTTCTCATTGGCATGTGTGCATAAATACGCATATGACTTGCAACAGAAATACAGCTCATTTACAGTATACATTAAAGTAACTTCTTTTCATTTTTAAACTGCCACGCAAAAAATATCAATTTTTATGTACCTGTAGTGTGTGTGTGTATGTGCATTTCTGCTAGGAAGTTATCCTTCCATGTTTATGGCGTTCAGTGGGATGGATGAAGCACCCATGGAATTTTGCCAGCTGTGCTGACGCAAGCTCCCAGCTCATCCTATAAACATTTACGCTTCTGAGTAACTTCAGTCACGTACAAACCCTGGGCCAAAAGAGTCCTCGGGGGTCGCTGATTCCAGCCCCGTGGTGTGACAGGCAAGGCTCCAAACTCCTCTTGTAAAATGGCCAAGCATTAATGTAGAGCTTTCTGACTTTTCACCTGCCATCCTTCCTGCTGGAAAGTCACTCCATTGCCTTCTTCAGCTGATAGTTAAATAGTCTTCCCTCATTTTCATCCTCAGGTTAGTCATGGACAATTTCATTCTTATGTCAATATCGTAAGTACCTCTTCTTCCTCCCTGCTGTTTTCCCAAGGAGTGCAGTCATGCAGCTGAAGTTATTTATGTGCATTTGCAGCTTTGGGTCCTTGGAGGTGGATGTCCACACGGATTTTACTTACTTACAGATAAACAGGCGGAATGATTTTACAAGCCAAACCTGTCAGAGTGATTAAAACTAAGCAGGATCCCAAAGTAAATGTGTCTTGGGTTGATAAGGACTGTCTTTGAAGCAGTTGTCCTTCAACGTGCAGCTATTTCTGGGCAGTTGCAGCTGGCTGGCTTTGGTGCCCCAAGATTTATATCAGGACAAGCCTCCTGCTCACATAAAACACAGGATGCCACAATCCAATACAGGTCTGTTCATCATGAAAGGGGATATCTGTGTCTATCCCTTATTTTCCTAGCAATAAATTACATGTAAGCTGGTAGAGCTGGTCATTTCCACTTTGGGGATGAAGCGGAGGGTTGGTTTGTACTTTGGTATTCTTCATTCCAGTGCTGCTTCAGGTGTGCCGTGTTGGTATTCCTCCTCAGCTAAGTAACTTCGCAAACATGATTCTTCTTTCCTTCTTGACACTGCAATTTCTGTATCTTCTAGAACTGAGACAGGTAGGATTTGGAAAGTTAATTTAAGTTCAAACACGTTTACTGTGAGGTAGAATGGGCTACTTCTAGAAGAGCTGGACTCTCTTCCCCTGTCCAGTCACTCACAGACCCCTGAACAAGGAGGGGAGGAAGAATGACATTGTATTTCATACTAATTGGCTGCCTGACCTCTCTACCCCTTCTCTGAGGGTTACAGAGATGTGAGAACACGTGGGATGACAGCTGGTAAAGCCAGGAGTGACATGGGAGGGAGAGCTCCCAAGTGTTACAGGCAGGGGAGTAAAATCTGGCACAGAAGATCATGTACACATTGAAATCACATCAGCTAACAGACTTAGCAAGGAAACTAACAACTGAATGAGACCTGTCTTTTAGAGGGTGCTTTTCATAAAGCTAGCTTGATTTGCCATCTTCCAGCACTGCAATACACTTGAAATAACCCCATCATAAATGAAATAAGATTTTCATAAGAATGCTGGCATTGCAAACCTGCTCCCTGTAGCTCTAGTAGAAAGTAGTTGGCAGCCTCATCCTGCAGTGCCAGGTGATTTGTGCAGCAACTTGTTAACAGCAGTTAAGCAATGAAATCAGGTGCCCTTCCCCGGGGCTACAGATGAATCACCAATTTACAGGGAGGGAAATGAGATTGGGAGTAGAGTGGGTACACAGCAGTGAAGAAAGGAGATGGGAGAAGCTGGGGTGGACAGTCATTGTGGAGCCCAGAGGATGTGTCGTGATGTTTTTGTTTAGGCAAAACGTAACTAGTGGTAACTGGAGGATAAAGGGTCAGAATCCCCTGTCAGAAACTGTTTGGGCAGGTATCACTTGGAAGTAGCTGAGTGGATGGGTATCTGTGGAGCTGCACTGACATAATGCAGCTAGAAGAGGCCCCAGGTCTGTTCCCCTCCTGGTTACCTGGTCTCTAAATGGAGCCTCCTCTGTCAGTCACCTGTAGCTTCCCAGTACTCATAGATTAGGTCACCCAAATAAAATTCAGTTATGTCACCACAAGCGGTGGTGGTACTCACAAGGGTTTGTTGTAACCTGCTCTAAAACACAGGTAGATAACACAGACAGCATCCACCATATTTTCCTCCACATGCTGGATTATGGGCCAGATTTTCCTGGTGGATTATGCAGAGGTTTCCAAGTGCAAAGTGACTTCTTTTGTAGCTTCACAGCATAAGGTTCATATGATGGGGTGCTTCAAATCTCTTTTGCAGTCATTCTGCATTGGCTGGTTGTAACACAGTGCATAAATCCAGCCCCAGTGACACTCTGACAACAATCCTTGATGTGATAAACCAACCTATACACAGTGTAACACAGTGCATAAATCCAGCCCCAGTGACACTCTGACAACAATCCTTGATGTGATAAACCAACCTATACACAGTGTAACACAGTGCATAAATCCAGCCCCAGTGACACTCTGACAACAATCCTTGATGTGATAAACCAACCTATACAGCCCCAGGCACTGAAGCAGGAGGAGGGGGACTGGAGCTGAACGTTGGCCTGATTTTTCAGGATGCCTCAAGTTACTCCTTGTAACTATTTGTAACGAATGGAGGTACAATCTTTGGAATGTAAAGTCATTGTGGAAATATACTGGTCTGCTTTTTTATGCCTACTGTACTTCTTATCTAGGTGAACTGCATCCTTAATTCCTACAAGTTTCTGGTAGGAAAAACTAGGATTCCTTTCTTGCTTCAGTAGCACTTGCATATTTGTTCCTCATAAATAAAACCCTTTCTTAGAGTACTTTCAATTTCTACATGCTGAAATGAGAAATCCCTATAAGGCAAAAATGATCAATACTTTTAGTAGTTATATATCCAGCATCTATACTCTTTAGCCCATGTTCAGCACTTCATTTAGATTCAAATTCTGAATCAGCTTCCCATTGATTTGAATGTTGAATTAGATACCAAAATATGCACCAAGAACCTTCATGTGAAACATTCAGTGCTTCTTGAAAGCTGAATAAAAATCACAGGCTTTCAATAAAAATAAATTCCTTTCTGTTTGAGAAAGAAATATTTGAAAGAAAATGATGAAGTAATCTTAATAACCTTACACTAGACCTGTAGAGTGACATTTATTTAAAACATTGTCAAACAGATCATCATTACCAAGGTTTTGCTCTTTGATATGAGTTACTACTTTGTACAGTGGTTTCAGAGGTAACTGCCTTCAGCTTTGTGGTCTGTGAGTTTTACATCCCAGCCCTATGTTCTCCTTTAAACATCATCAGCCCCAATTCAGCAGACAGTAACTGAAGTTAAGCACAAAGAGGCAAGAACTAGAATCCAAACTGATCTGATGGGCAGATATATGGAAAACTATTAATGGGTGGGGCATCTTTAAAAATAATGGGAACTGTATTCCTCTTCACTAAAAAGTACGGAATAGATCTTTGGGCTAAATCCAAAAGGTCTGTCACCTAGAGGTACTGGCAACGTATTTGTCTCTTTGCGAATTATATTTTTATTGCAAATAAACAACCTGCGCTTCACTACCATGACTTCATTCAGATCTTATTCTTTAACATAATTGAGGATCAAATGCCTCATGCAGGACTTACAGAGTCGCCTCCATTTTTTTGCTTAACTCTGTTTTGATCTATAGGTATTATGTTATGAGCTGAAATTTTCATAAAGCCTCCAGGCTCTAATTCAAAGCAGCTGACAGCAGCTCAGAACTCTCCTTGGAGTAGAGGAGCTCTTGCTTTTGTAAGTCTCCCCTCTACAGATTTCCTACCCCAAAGAAGATCCTATACTTCCTTTTTTCATGAATTAGATACTTTTGAGAAAAGTTTCACATCCAAAGCATCTTTGCAAACCATTCTTGAAAGTTCTAAAATAAACATATTTCTTTATACCTGTAGCTCTAAATTAAACCAGATTTGTATTTTTTTTCTAATTACTCACCATGATCTAGTACTGCAACAACTGAGCCATTAACAAGTGATCCAAATCTGCCCATCAGTGTTAATTCTGAATGGGATATGTGTTATTCATGCTATAATTAAAGGAATAAGAAAAACCCCTGCTGATGAGTGTCCCTCACTGAAAACAGAGGTTTCATAACTGGGTGCTTGGTGGGTTTAAGGCAGGTCAGAGCAATTTGTGATGGACAAAACTACGAATCATCATAAGAAATGTTATTAGTGGCAAGGCTGGTTCATTTATCAACTCCAGTTCACCAAACCCCATCATAAGAAAATCTGGATCTAGTTTCCTTTGGTAAAATACAGCAGGAAGTAATTTTTGAATATTTTTTAAAATATGTCTGCAAGTTAGGGTGTGATGTTATGCGGATAATGCTAAGCAAAGGGTACAGCTGGCTCTCTGTACCTTGCTGTGGAATAAAAACTGAGTCACTGCCATGGAGAGGTCATCCAGGGCTCTGAAAGCAGATTAGGATTTAACATCAGTTATCCAGATGTATCTATAATATTCAATTTATCATTCATAACTTTATGCAACAAAATGAGCATATTGAAGTAGACATGATGTGAAATCAGAGCTATTGGGAGACTCATCAAAAGAACAATAGGAGTTTTGCTTTTGTTTCAACAGGACTGAAATATATCCTACTTCTTATAAGAAAGAGCAGCAAATAATATTTATTATCCTTTTGATATGGAGCCATTACTGGAAGCCATTATCATCATATTTCAGGTTACTTAATCAGCTCTGTGAACTGATAACCCACATAAATAATTGTCTCACTGTTGCCAACAGTGCTTTTGGCACACTATGAAAATAACATTATTCCTTATGAATTAAACCACAATAAGATTTTAAATGACAGATTAAAGGCCTTCTTTAGGTACCTTGAATCCTTCCAAACTGAGCAAACAAGAAGAGGCCTACCATTTTTCAGGTATGTGGTAGAGGTGAACTACAGCTGAGCTCCCTGATGGCACAGAAGCCAGGCGCATGTGTCCAAACATGCCAGGTGAATGCAGATGATGAAAAAGAAAGATTAACTGCTGAAGAGCTACCTGCTCTTCAGAGCATTCCAGCTATCAGGCACACCCCAGCCGATTCCGTAATGCCCAGAGTGTATCCATAGGTCTGGAGGCAGGGACTCCATTATCTGTTTGGCTCTTTTCTGTTCCTGCGCGGAGCAGCTTATGTCTATGGCATTGTGCAAGACGTTCATTAGAGTTTCATTAGTATCCCTCACTTTGTAGTAGTTTCTTTTAGTTTGAACCTTTTCCCCCTTATCTCCTTCCAGTTAGAGATGTCCTAAATGGCCATAGCTCAAGCAGAGTGACTGGTCCCATTTTTTATATTGCATTTCCTAGTAAACCTTGGCTGGATATGTGCTCACAGCCTGCCTTTCACTGCGAGAGGTGAGACAAAACTTCTGAATGAAGTTCTGCTACATTCGTATTTCTTCTCACCCTAAATGATGACAGGAAATCAGGACATGTCTGCCTTCCTAATATTACCAAAACCTGTCCCTGGATAGAAGCTGTAAGACAATGAATGTATATATACATAGGGCAGCCAAGGGAAAGGATCTCCAGACAGGTTGGCGCAATGTTTTGCCAAGACAGGCTGCTGCTCCATCCTGTAAGAGCCTGGTCTGAGTTCTCTGAGGGACAGCCCGGCAATGTCACCTGGAGGAGCTCAGCTTGACACATTTGCTCTCATGGCAGGAGGTCAGGTTCTCCACGGGCAAGCAGCCAGGCAGGGAAGTTGCTTTGAAACTCTACCTGCACCACTTGGATCCCAAAAGCCACAAGGATGAAAATCACAGGATGGTTTGTGTTGGAAGGGACCTTAA
This sequence comes from Tichodroma muraria, assembly GCA_013390105.1. Classification (NCBI taxonomy): domain Eukaryota; kingdom Metazoa; phylum Chordata; class Aves; order Passeriformes; family Sittidae; genus Tichodroma; species Tichodroma muraria. Next base: position 13,547 of record WAAG01075345.1, read on the forward strand.
AGACCATCCAGTTCTACACTTCCATGGGCCGGGACACCTTCCGTAGACCAGGTTGTTCCAAACCCTGTCCAACCTGGCCTTGGACACTGCCAGGATTGGGGCAGCCACAGCTTCTCTGGGCAACCTGTGCCAGGGCCTTACCATGCTCACAGTAAAGAATTTCTTCTTGTTATCTGATCTAAACCTGCCCTCTCTCAGTTTAAAGCCATTCCCTCTTTTACAATGACTACATGTCATTGTAAAATATCCCTCTCCAGCTCTCTTGGAGGTCTCCTAAAGGAGAAGTTCCTGGAAATTTCAAATTAGAGGCGGCATAATATTTTTGATCCCCATTTTCCACGAAACAAAATGAGAAGATGGAATTTGTGACTAGATTGAAGTCCTGTTTATATTATACCACAGTCTTTTGTATGCTATCTCACCATCCTTTGTGGGTTGAAGCCCAGGTGTTTCAACCCTCCTTCCTACTCTTTATTTATGAGGTTTTTCTCATATATCGTGTGGGAAAGAGAAGAAACATGTGGTAGTTTGGGAGATGAGATCTGGCCAGGGATCTTATACCAGCAGAGCAGAATGAGGAAAGAGATACTTAAGTGCTCTGTAGGGAAAAGTGGTTTCATATTTGACTCGGATGGAAAGTTTTCATTCAAGCTTACCACTTTCCTTTTGAAACACTGGGTGGGAAGTTCTACAGAAAATAATTCTCCTCTAAAAAATTTTTGGCTTGGCCTACTTCTTCAAGTCTGTGCTGCTGCATTGAGTTGAACTCCCACGGTGTGTCCAAGCACTGCCTGTGCAGGCAAGTGAGACCTCAGTGCTCAGAGCAGGTACCTGAGCCTCAGCCAGCAGTTGCCCCAGTCATCTTAAGGAATTACCTCTAGATGTCACTCATGAATCCCTCTTATTCAAGGGATTTAAATAAGCAGTTAGGATACCTCTGACACAGAAACCCTTCAATCAATCTGCTTGGTTACTGAAATGTTTGTTTTCTGCCCTCCTTTTCCACACTGCTGGAGTCAAAGGCTGAAGGCAGAGAAGGTACTTTTACAGCAGTGCAGAGATGCCTTAGCTCATCCAGACAATAAAAAAATAATAGAGAAAAACTCAACCTTAGTCAAAATAAATAAAGCCTTTTGTAGTCTTTGATGCCAATTGAACAATCTCCCAACAAGCTAGGAGAGCTCAGGCTAAATTGATCGTCTGTTGATTTATTTAGGTAACTGTGTCTTGTTAATACTTGCTTAGCAATGGGTCCAGATGCTTGGTATAACATTCTCGAGTCCATGACTAAAATGATTTAAGTGGCTATTTCCATACTCACTAAGGCTGAATAGACTGAATAGAGCAGTTCCCCTCCAAAAACTGATTATTTTGTTAGATGTTTTCAGTGGATTTTCTTTCTTTTTCTTCCTTAAAACCTGATTTATTTAATTTTGTGCTTGCTTTTTTGAATTAAAAAACCCAAACACATTTATGCCTGACTTTCAACAGAAGGGAAGTGTTCCTATGGAAAAGCTATTTCTAGAGAGAAGAAGGAAAAATGTCTAAGAAAATTTGGGACATCTTTAGCAGTAAGGAGGTTTTTGAGGTTTTGACCATACCCACAGGAAATAGAATTTTATTCTGCAAATAGTTGTTCTGAAGCCAAAGGTTCTCCTAATGGAGTAAAATACTCAGTGTGTGTATGAGAGTATATGAATTTTCATATGAGCTGTGGCTGATAATTGTTCTAATTTCTCTCATGTTTGGATAAAGTTTGGCCTTGCATTGTTCCAGTGTTCAGCAGTTCATTGAGTGATGTGATTTCCCATAAAACCTTCATTGAAGCTTTTGGGAGTTCATCAGTCCTGAGCTACTTAAAGGACTTGTTCTTCAGTGTTATCCTGTCACAAGTATTCACCTTTCATTGAAATTGAAGTTAATATCTCTGATGGCTGCATTGCAGCCAGGACTTCCAGAAGGCTGGCAGTCCGCATGGACAAAAGATTTCTATCACATAGTAAACAAAGATCTTGTAAATAAATAGGGGGTAATGAGTGTCTGGCAGCACAAAGCAACCACATTTGCAGATCATACAACAATAAAAACAATTTGAGTTTATCAAGTAATTAACCTCTTCATATGAGTATGTGGATATGCATGCATTTATGTGTATATGTATTTATGTGTGTTGATTATTTCTCCTTTTACTTCCATGGGACTTTGAAAGACAAAGTCCTACATGAAGACTTAAACAGTGTAATAATTTTGTCAAAATGTACTTTTATTACTAAAACTACAAGGGACAGTAAAGTATTTGCAACCTTACTAGAGCCTCTCATGGCCAACAGGTTTTACAAGTACAATTTGAAAGTAATGGAAGCTGTACTTTGATGGCATTGAAATTTCAGACTTATTTATGTTTTATCTATAAGGCAGGGAAAATATGGTATTGGGTTAAGAGCACTTGCAGTAGGCAGATCCATGAGGGATTTTTGCTGGGACTTCACCTTTTCCATGTCTGTTTTTTGCTGCTGTATCACAAGTGCTGGCTCAGGTCCATAAAGATACTTGGCTGCTTTGCTCCCGATGGTCTGAATTAGGCACCCAAAACTTCTCTGGGTCTTCATCATTAAGCAATCAGAAATCAGCTGTGGTAGTGTAAAAAATGGGAATCCTTTGCCTACATCCCTGGAGAAAGGCAATTCTTAGAGGGACACTAAGCATGGCAGTACAAAGGAAATGGTACTGATAGGTGTCCATGTAAAAAACCACAAAAACTTAGGCAGAGATTAGAAGTTAGATTGCTAAAAAAAATTACATTATTTGAAATAGCAGGGGAGTAGAGGCACTGGAAGACCTTAGAGGCACAGACCTGATCTGAAACTCAGAAAAAAGATCATATCTATCCTGCGGGGTTGCCAGGAGGGTGTGAGGGAATTTATCTTCTCCATCCAAGAAGGTGCCCCCACTGCTGGAACAGTCCCTTGCTCCTGCTTCTGGGAAAGGGTTGCTCTGCCTGGGTTTGATGCAGGGAGGTGGAGTCTTGAGCATTGTGGTGGTGGGGGGGTCTTGGAGATGCCACAAGGAAAGTCAGTTCATTTTACTTTTCAAAACCTGGAAATTTAAATATACAAACAAACCCTGTACTGGACAAATATTTCACTTGTGAAGTTAAGAGCTCCAGACTTTAGTTTTGGAACTCCACAAGATTCATCCTTCTCTGCCATGACTGATAAATGGCCAAAGGGTGTGTGAAGAATGTGCTAAGGAGGATGAAATCAACCAAATAAAGCCCCCCCAAAACTTGACGATTTAACTATCTACTTATTCCTATACCATGAAATGATTAGAAACTATTTCCAAGTTTCTGGCTTGCTTTTGCTTTTTTTGTTCTATTTTTCTCAAGAAAAAGCTGGATATAGTACAAATCTGGTTCATTATTTTATCGTAATTATGCAGTTCCTCAAATGATGAAAACCATTTCTGAAATGATTTGTTGATGCAGCAGTCTTTGAGACTGTTGCTGCTGTGCAGGGATGCTGGGTTGGTTTGGGCACAGCAGGCTGAAATGGCAATCAGTTAGCCCAGGAAAAACCCACTTATAAAAAAATGGATCATGCAATTAGAGATTATGTCATAGTGAACGTGCACAGGGGGACAAAATTAACCTTTGTGCCATGGCATGGACTTGAGGCACTTGAGTGCCTGAAGTGTTGCAGGAGTCAGTCACTGGGGAGATAAGCAGCCCTGAGCAGCAATGTGCTCTGCAGGGGAGGGGGCAGGAATGGTGGGATGCCGGGTCTCGCCCCACTGGGAACGTGCAGGAGGGGACACTTTTACCTATTCTTTTAAGGCTGACACTCCTGTGCTCCTCCCTCCCTTTTAGCCTGTTTCAGCCTTGCCTGTCCCACCATCGGTGCCCCTTCCCAGCCTGCTCCATTCCCAGCCTTCCTCTGACATTTCACAGCTCTGGCTGTTATCACTAATGCGGTGGAGAAATGCTCTGGTGGTGCATGGCCGGGTCACGCAGGGGTGGAAAGGGGGAAGGGATTCTGTGTTCCTGTGCGGCCAAGGATGTGGTTACTTGCAAGTTCTCAGCGGAGCCAGGGAGGTCCCGGTGGCAGAGGAGATGCTGGCCATGCCCTTGCTTGGGTGCTGGCAGGGGTGGCAGGATGACCCCGGGGTGGTCATGCCCTCGTAGGAAGCGCTGACGGTGAGCAGGGCCCAGCAGGAAGTGCCGGCCGAGCGCCCCAGCCATGAGCTGGGGTGGCACTTCAGCCCCCATCCTTCAGCCCCACCACATCCCCTCTCCCCCTGTGATCTGGTGGTCGAGGGGGTGGCTGTGGGAGACGGGGGGCACGGGTCTTCTGCTCGGCATGTGGGGCGCTCCAGCTCTGGGGAATAAGCTCCAGCAGCGTGCGCTGTGCAGCGCCACTTCAAAGCAGGCTCTGGCAGCGAGGCAGGGGATTGTCTGGCGGGATTAAACCACATTGGAACCATTTTGGAAAGGGTTTGACTCTTTGATTCTTTCGTATACAAATCTGACATCAAAGCGAAGTCCTGGTGTCTGTCAGATATGTCCTTCATCCCTAGAAAGAGATAAAACAGCCTCTTGTCAGTCAGATAACACGATAATTAGACAGCGTGATAATGCATTTATCCTGGTGCTTACAATCCTTGATCATATATTGCAATTATGTATACAGGCCACAGCAGCCACTGTCTTTAATTATAACCTTGATGGCAAAATGATAGGAAGCAAGAGTCTTCCTAAGGGTAGGAAAAAAGAGGGTTTAAATTCATTTTTATAGATCCTCACTGAATATAATAGAAGGGATTAATATGAAAGCCTTTGCCAGCGCATTTGCGTGACCTGACAAACATGTTTGTGAAGAAGCAGCAGTGCGTGGCTACTACATTAATATAGGGCAGATATTAGAGCAATATGAGATAGGTACTAACCCAGATAGGGACACCAGTACTTCAGTTTGATGTTAATCTGCTGCCCTGAAAATTCATAGTTAAATGACTACAATAATCTTATTATTGAGATTTATTAAGGGTAGGTTTTTGAAGATAAATAGCTTACTTAAAGATTTCTCATTCATCCAGCCAGAAACTTCTTGGTTGCTTTGCAAAGGTCAGATAGACAAAAACAAATAGGTGATATTATCCCTCCTGCAATAAACTGCCTCTGTACCAGACTGGACAAGGCTCCTGAATCAGGAATCTGATTGCTTATACCAAGTTGAAATATGTTTTTACTTGCATATTATTTAAGTGCAATTATATTTTAGAGTTTTTCATGCATTATGAAGCCCTTGATTAAAATAAATTAAGCAAATGAAGGCAGGGAAGCAGGAAGTGGTTGTAAAATGTGTCAGTCTTAGGGTTCATAATTCTCGTGCTTGAGTTTTATCAATTTTCGACTGCTCAGTGTTTGGTGTCATGAAAAACCCATTGAGTGGTGCATGTCTGGCTGCTGGTCCAGCCCTGATCCTCTTCCAAGTCCATTTCTGCTCTCATACAGAAAAGTGACCATGTAAGCACATCCCTTGTGAAGGGTAATGGTGACCATACCCAGGAGATCACCAGGAATGGAAATGCCAAAGCTTGGGCATCTCCCTGGCTCTCAGGATTGAATGACAGAAGCATAGAGGAAAAGGAGCAACTTCAAGTGAGCATTTTCCTAAGGGAAAACAGTCTTAGCTGTTAGGAAGTGCTGAAAGATTATGTAGTGACAATCAGGCCCCTTAAAATAAGATAGCCCAAAACTGAAACACTTGGGGAAAATGGTTGCTTTGGGAAAACTGAAGTGTAAATGTAATAATCTGGTTACAGAAGGCAACTGAAGCAGTGGTACAGGTGTTAGAACACAGACTTACCTTCAGACACAAACTGTGAGCAAGACAAAGATAAACCTTCTTGGCTGTGACCGTGCATTTGCTTAGAAATTACCAGCACAGTGCTAATTGGTACAGATTGTTTCTTCTTCTTCAGAACTGTGTGCTTATCCAATCAAATGGTCCCTCGGGCTGGGGGTCATTCTCTGCATCTCTTATTTTTTTTAGGGCCTCTCCTGTCTCTCCTTATGCCACTGCAGGGCTTTCCTCTGCAGCTTCCCCTTAGGCCCTCCCCAGCAGCAGTGTCCCCCAGCTTATCCTTCGTGTCTTAGACACTCATCTTTAGTGTCTGAACTGTGTAATTCCTCATTGACAGCAATCCCAGGTGCATGGCATAGTCGGGAAATGAGGCCTTTTTGGCAGCTGAGCCCCTACTGCCCCTGTGCCCAGCCCAGCCTTCCAGTAGCTGACTGCTGAAGTAATTTGGTATGGCTGCTTGGTGCCTACATGGTTAATAAGGCTTGTGCAGAGGAAAACCCCTTTCAGAATGAAAGGCCAGGACTTGCACCCTCGGGACATTAGGGCAATACCATCCATGGTCCTGTGGTTCTTCTGCAGCAATCCTTTCTTGCTCCCATCTTTGCACCCTAAAGCACCAGCCAATGTGCCTGCAGAACCTCAGAGGAGATAAAGATTCCCATGGAAAATTGCCATGGAAATTCCTCCTCCAAAATTACAGGATTAGTCTGCACTGAAGAGCCACATCCATGCAAAGGAAGAAGTCACAAAGCTTTTCTTACTTCTGCTACATGCTTCACACACCCTTTGGTGCTTGGTGTGAAGCATTTTCTCCTGGGATTTAATCATATTGTTTTAATACAATATCTAAAAGATACTGGCTGCATTGTTTATTCACATTTTCATTTTTAATAGAGGAAAATGAATTATGTAAAATAAGAGAAGAAAGGCTTTCGGGCCTCAGTGATTCTTTTGTCACAAAACCCAAACCATATCTTCATACTACTGGGACCCTAGACTAAA
>WAAG01075349.1:0-11649 GCA_013390105.1 Tichodroma muraria
TCGGAGCCAGATGCCCTTTACAGATGCCGTGATCCATGAAGTCCAGAGATACATTGATTTCCTTCCTATTAATGTCCCACATGCTGTAATCAGAGACACCAAGTTCAGAGACTATTTTATCCCCAAGGTCTGTTCCACTGTATCTGAGAAAGGTCGTAATCTCTTGAAAACAGTGATGAGTTTTGTTCTTTGTATTTTATTTATTTTCAAAAACACTGAAATGTGATACTGAATTGAAATATTTTTTTGGAAGGGGATTCTGGAAGTTATTGAATCCAACCTCTTTTATTAGAAAAAAAAGTAGAAAATACTTTTTCATCCTCTGTATGAAGAGGGAGATTTTTTTTTTTTTTCACATCAGTGCAAGTTGTAATTTATTTGGAAGCAATATTAAATACTCTAAACAGACTCACTATTAAAATTCACCAAAAAACATCTCTGCCATATCAATGGCATATATTTTCATACATTAAATGTTCATTTAAAACTGGTTAAACTTTGACTACCCTTCTGTTTAGCTCTGGGAACTTCTTAGTGCCTCCCTGCTTTAACATATCTCCATTATACCTTTCTTTTTTGTTAATTCAGGACACTCTGATATTCCCTATGCTGAGTTCTGTCCTACATGATAGCAAGGAATTTCCAAATCCAGAAAAATTTGACCCAGGACATTTCTTGAATGCAAATGGTACCTTTAAAAAGAGTGACTACTTCATGCCATTTTCTACAGGTAAGACCTCTTGCTATTTCAGTTCCTAGACCATCCTCTCCTGAAATCTCTCTGAAGATTTCATGGCTCCATCACCATTGTCTGCATAGTGATGTCAGGTGATATCTACTAGAGTCACTTCTGGGAAGCTCTAACACCTGCACTAGAGTTCCAGTTGACTTCCTTTTTTAGCAAACACAAGAACTCCTCCAATGCCTTCTACAAGATGTGCATGAAGTGGGACTTAGCCATGGAACTTCTCTCAAAACATTAAACAGCAGCAGAATGTGAGCAACCAGAGCCTTCAAACTGCCTTCACACACTGAGCACTCTCGTTGTTAAAGACCTTTAGTTCCTAGTTTAATTCATGCTTTCCCAATACTGCACTGCTGCCTGTGCATTCTGAGATGTCTGAACTTTCATGAACTGTGGCTAAAATCACTTACCAGCAAAATACTCCACTGTCACCTCCTGATTTTTTTTATTTTTTTTTCTTGTAGGAAAACGTGTCTGTGCAGGAGAAGGTCTGGCCCGGATGGAGATATTCATATTTTTAACATCCATCCTGCAGAACTTTACATTGAAGCCTATTATGGATCACAAAGACATTGACATTAGCCCAGTAATCACCAGTCTGGCAAATATGCCCCGAGACTGTAAGGTCTCTTTTGTTCCACGTTAGCCAAGTGAAGACAGTTTCCAGCTCCCAAACTGAGGAGTACTCTGGTTGAGTGACAGTCATTCCCCAATCTGTTGAGAATGAAAAACTCAGACCATTTGGAAAGAAGAGTGCTTAGAAAAGAAAACTGTATGGTGCTTTTATCAACACAGCCAGCTCTTAACAAGTAGGCAATCACACAGGGAAGGACACAGCTCCCTGTGCGAAATTACAGACTCTTCTCTGCATCTACCTCACCCAGCTCTGGCTCCTGACATGCCAGGCTGTCTGCACTAGTTCTCTGAGAGGCCTGCTGCTGCTTTTCCTGTCACAGGTTCCAGCAGGTACAGATACTTGTACCTCCGGGGTTTTTACAAACTCTGCTTGAAGAGTCTGTACTTTCAGTTTGTTCATAATCTATTTGTAAAGGAAAACATAAAACACTGAGGGGTTTTTTGTGTTAGATAATGATCATCTATTGTATTCTTGCCCCAATACTTACTGTCTACTGTGGTGGGGATAGAGTTTATCAATGATTGGGCAGATGGGTCATCCTCTGTGTGATTACAATGAGGGTTTGTGAAATTATAATTTATACTGCAAAATAAAGTAGTAGTATACTGAACTGTTGTTTTTCTGATATTCCAGAACATCTTTTAGTGAAAAAACAGTGTCCACAAAGCTTATACTCCAAAATCTCTTCCAAGTCCTGTACACATCTGACTGCTTAATTTCACTGATATGAAATGTACTGTGACTTGAAGAATGAGCTGGTTAATGACCTATAAACATCCATTCCCTATTTGGGATAAAGCTGCACTGACCCTATGGGACCTATCAGAACCCCAGCTGTGGTTACAGAGCTGTTCATTGGGAGCAAAAAGGACAAATTAAATAATACCAAGATACCCCCCCAGTGCATTTTCCTAGATGAATGCCAGCTTGCATCTTCCCATATTTTATGAAGTACATAAAGATCACTACAGCAATGTTACAATCAGGAAAAAAATTATAAACAGTTTATATGACTTGCCAAGCATATATGTGCAGCTCAATGGCTGTCATTTCCTGTCTTGATCACATTCCCATCAATCTACAATATACAGTGATTACAGTGAAGACAGAGAGCTGAATCTGTATTATGTAGGAAAAGACAGAACCATAATATTATCACAGTGCCATTAACTGTTTATGTGAAACAGAAAGAAAGAAATTTGCTTCCTTTTAAAGATTAATAAGCTAGATATACTATGCATTACTAGCATGGCATTGCAAAGGCAAAAAGCCACAAATGTCACAGAATCACAGAAATAAGTCCTCTCACCAGATAAAAAGAAGAAAATACTGTACTTCCTCTTTAGCTGTGCCACGACTAAAATAGCAAAAACAAATGAAGGAGCAGCTTTCTTGTTCCAGTTATCTTCCTCCACGCTGAAAAGTCAAGGAGGTAGTCAATGCAGATCAGCAAAACAGCTTTAGCACGTGGAGATTCCACCATGGTATGAAGTGGGCCTTGGGATTAGAGGAGGGCTAAAGCCACGTGCCCTGATTCTTAAGACTGTGAATATCTCCACAAAGTATTGCTCTGAAACTTGAATGACTTCAGAATAACCTGTTAAGAGTGGCTGGGCAGAACCGTCTTAAGATGCTGGAATAATTCTCCTCTGGAACTGAACTATTCTGCTTCTGCTAAGAGCTGCTGTTTGCTAGGCTGATTTTCATGCCCTGATTTGCGGTTGCAGTCCAAGCCATCAAGAACTGCTTCAGCTCCAAAGTGGTTTGCAGACCATTTTGATGACACACTTTGCCCTTGGATTCTCATCCATCAGCCCTCCCTTTCCTGTTTTCCTCCTGTTCCTCCCTTTAAGAACCCACTATTTTCTTAATCTATTTTTCACCAGAAAATGTTGCAAAGGAGAACCGTGAGATTTGTTCTCCTTCTGTACCTCCTCTGGAATTTCTCAGGGATTCTCCAGGTAAAACATCTGAGCAGTAACCAAGTTGTGGCTTTGCTTTTGGACTATACATTTCCCCAGGACAATGCTGTTCATACACAGCTATGTCTCTTCTATGGTGCTACCCTCCAAGGACCTGCCATCCTTGACATGATTTGGATTCTACCAGTGACACAGAGGTCCCTCAGGCAGGGAGGGTAACAGTTACTCAGAGACACAACTGGGAACATAGCTGTCAGCTCTTAGCCTGGGATGCCGCTGTCACACAGTCCTCCTGTCAGCTAGGAAGTCCGTCTCTAAAACTTCCTCTCAAAAAGAAAGTCAACTGTGAGACAAGCCCCTTCTCTCATTTTTGCTTCCTGGAGGTGGAATACTCAAGAGTTTGTGAAGGAACTCATTATTTCTTACCCTTCTTACCTGAAAACGCTGTGCACTTGGTGACAGTGCATGGCTAGAAGGATTTCCATCTTCATATTCCCTGGAGGTTTTCATCCTTGTAGTTTTAAAATGGCACTGTATTTTGTACACACAGAAAAGCAGCTTTCTCAACGGGAACAGGACATGGTCCGTACCGTGCCTTTCCTGCGGGATTTGTGGTTTTCCCCGCTGGCATGGCGCCTCCCTGTGTCCCCCTGCAGTCCCGCCAGGTAACACCGTGAGCACAAAAACACTACTTCTATTTCAAAGACAGGATTTTCAAAGTGATGGTGAAGGGTCTCAAAAGTCATCTGCTTCACTTTTTAAAGAGCACTAGGAAAAAGTGTCCCTCCTGATTAAACAGTGGCTGTACATAGCCTGACAGCATGAAGATATTTATCACACTGGCACCTGACTAGACATTTTTTTAAACACTTGAAGTCTGAACCACTTCTTTCCTACATATCAGTTCTTGTACTGTCCTCAACTGCAACTCACTCAAAAGCCAGCTTGAGTTGCTTAACATCAACAGGTACAGAAAAAATAGCCTTGGGGTAGGAATACCTGTTCAGTACAAAGGGCTCTGCCAATCAGCAATCTGGAACATTGTTAACCTAGTAGAGAATCAGATTTTTGTGCTAGGCATGCCACTTCAAAAACTACTAGGATCAAAATTCACTGGTAAAGTAGAGAAAGGGTCTGCTAAGTTAACTGAGCATGTGATAAAGTAACGTTTTGAAAATTCACCAGAGGTCCAGGGAGTCGAAGAATATAATTGCAGTAATACTTGATGCAGAGTTTCAAACATGTTCTCTTCTATCATCCCTAGTAGCTTTAAGGAGTTTGTCTTTATTAACAGACCCCTTTGAAAAAATAAAAAAAACAGCTTGTGTAATCTTTCCAACAGAACTTGAGATTCCAGAGAAATAAATGCAGCAAATTTATTGTAAATTTGTAATTAGTCTCTCTATTTCAAACAGATAAAAGGGAATAGCAAAATGGAGTGTTTTCAATACCCCACCCATTAAGTCCAAAGGCCCAGGTATCTTCCCAACACAGAGCTCAATGAAGGAAAAATTGAAGTTTAGGTCCTGCTGCTACTAAGGGAAAACATCTTTACAGATTATGGAAGACTTTCCCTAGACCAAGTATTTCATGTTAAAAACAGGACTAACACACACATATAGCCAATATTGACATAAGTTAAGGACAAGCTTCTACTTTTCACCGCAGAACTGAGGCAACAGTACCCCTTGAGAAGAGGAAAATATTATTCAGCCTTAAGCCTGAATCCAGCCTACTGTATTCAACAGCTGGAAAATGTTCCAGTCTCTGTGTTAGCTGCAACTGAATCCTTGACAACATACAGAATTGCTGTTGTGCAAAATCAGAGATCAGTCCAATTCACTGCCCAACTCCAGCTTATAGACTGTTCTAATTTCATCGTTTCTCCAGTTTTTTGTACTTGGCTTCTGCAGAAGGAAAAATAGTATTTTAGTACTGGGTAGGTAAAAGCTTTGCATCCTGTAAGCTAATTTACTGTAGTGTTCAGGATCCTTTTTTTCTAATGCATTTAAGCAAATATAATTGTACAATATATATAGCAAGCATAATTTGGTTTTTTTAAGAACCTGGTGCTTAAGTCAGACAATCATATTAATCTAAGCCAAGAGGGTTTGGATGCCTGGTGGAACAGTATGAATCCCTCAATTTGCAAGGTTAAACATCAGTCTTTAAAATATAAGCCAGTGCATAAAAAGAAATCAAGCCTCACTAATAAGCAGCAGTTTAACAACACCTGTACTAGTCCACCTTAATATAACTTGTTACACAAATCTTTTCCCAATGCTTATCACTTCACACACAATGTTTGTGCTCAACAGCAGCACAGGCAACTCTGCAGCTCAGATTTGTTAAACAAAACTGAGTTTACTTTCATTTAAAATCCCCTTGCAAGGCACTATGCTGCTAGGTCTTAACAGTGGAGAACAACAGTTACCAAGTTTTTTGGAATATGCATCCAGTTTATAAGCTGCCTGCTCCAGAGCTGCAACCTGTTCCTCAATGAGGTTTATCTGTTCCAGGTATGGCTGAAGATCAGCATCTTAAAAAAGCATAAAAATTTTTTCTGTCAGTACTCAGTAATGCACTTCCAAGAAACAGTTCACACTTAAAACACAAGAATTTCTTACTACATTCTTCAGATAGGACGGTTCGAAAGGTCCCCTCTCCTGCCCCAAAATTAAGTGGTGACTCTGACAGCCATGTTCCAGGAAAACATGAAATGTTTAAGAGTACTGTGTAGTCTCTAACACAAGTAACAAGAGAACATGAATTAAAAGAAGTATTATTCCTATCACATCCAGAATCTAGGGTAAACCAGGACACAAATTTAGATGTATTTTCTTTTACAGTAGTGTACAGAGTCTAAAGCTGTTAAGAAATATACAGGACTGGAATTGCATAGCAGCACATCTGTATCAGTGAGTTTTCTCTCCTTCAGCACTAATGGAGTGTGAACCTTCTGACTCTAAGATGCTTTATTTCCCAAACAAGTGCACCATTCATTACACCCCTACCTTATTTGGTGTACTTACATTTTTGGTTTAAATCCTTCAGATTTCTACTGATGTTTATAGCAATATCTTTCATTTCTAAGTACTTCAAGCTAGTCAGTTTATTCATGTTTTCCAAGAGTTTGTAGTCTTCGCTGGTGGCTTAAAAAAATAAAGTTTATTGTAACTAAAGGTGATGTGGTTTGAATTATGTGCAGACTCTTCAAGAGGACAAGAGATTTCAAACCAACAGCCAAATGAAGCACAACAGTTTAGATGGCAATACAGGTTATTAGTATACACTCTACAAAAAGATGACATTTTGTGAATTGCAAAAATCAACTGCACTGATAAATTCACTTCTAAACTTTTTTTGAGAAAAATTTACTCAACTTTTTTTGAGAAAAATTTACTAAGTCTGCATATTTCTACTCTTAATTCTGTCAGTTAGACACTTATGTTTATAAAACTGACAGCACAAATCCAGACTGGTAATCTGTACCATATATCCTTCAAGTCTGTGCAAATCTGTAGTGCTGAAGTGCTTTCAGAATTAGAGCCTATATAATGCATTAACTTGGTGACCAGTTTACTTTGCTCCAGTTAATTTTGCACAGCAGTTTATTCTAAAGCATAAATGTTGGAAAACGTGTATGAGCCTTGCTCTCACAAAAAAAGTAACTCCACCCTCTGTAGTGCATCCCTCCTACTCTGTCTTAACCTAGACTGCTTTTGTTAGATTGATTTTCCATATACAAACTTCTTCAAGACAAAAAAACATTTTAAGCTGCTGATATCACATTGAATTGTTCTGGAAAGTATTTTTACTATTCTGGAACTTTGTTAAATTAATATAATTAATCTCAGTGTTGTTAGCAGCCTAGCAACGTGACAAATTTGAACTGCCAGTCCTTACCAGATACGATCTACATAGTTATAATTTAGACAAACTATGCAACGAATTTCTTCGAAACAAAGTGAAAAGAAAGAAGAACTTGCAGGTCGGTATTGCAGTGCCTTACCTGTCAGTTCACCTGTCAAGTAAGTGGCCATTTTGCTGAACATGTCTTTGCAGAGTTCATTGATGTCTGCCTCCGCTGGCTCCTTAGCTTCCTCTGCGGTTTCAATAGCAGGATCCTCTACTCAGGGTAAAGACATTACAGAGTTAAGGCAAACTATAGCAAGTCCAGAAACACAACAGAAATATTAAATGGTCCCATTTTTTTCTCCCCTTCAAGCTGCCTACAACCATCTTCCACGTAAGTTGGCTTCTTTACACTAAGGGGTAACAAACCATGGCAGGTTCTTTGAAGTAGCACCAACACTATTTCCAAATAATACTTTAGGAAGCATTCAAGAAACAGACACACGGCCTGACAGCACCGACAAGTATTAGCCCCTTCTTGAGCTTAGACAGCAACGCAATTTGGGGAGAACTTCTGCGTGGCTGTGCACGGTGCTGTTTATTTCTAGTCACTGACTCGGAAAAGAAACACATCTGCCACAGTCCGCTTCATTTGGGCTACAACAGAAAGCGGTAATCGCTGCTTTTCTTCTCCAAACCCGTTTGTACCACAATCTGCCCTTATTCGGCCGTTCCCCGGAGTAGTCAGGCACCTCTTCCCAACCCGACAGGCCGCTCTTTCCCCCGTCGGCAGCGTTTGCCGGCTTGCACATGAAGGCTGCCCGCGGCTCCCTCCGACCGAAGCGGCGGCGCGGGCAGGACCCGGCCGGGCCCCGCGGCAGCAGCAGCGGCAGCAGCGGCGGCAGCGGCGGCAGCGGCANCCCGGGCTGCCCCTCCGCCGCGGCCGCCATGGGCACGGAGCCCCCCCCGCAGCCCGTAGCCGCCTCCTGCGGCCCAAGCCAGGCCCGGGACCGCCCCGCGCCCAGCGCAGGGAGGGGCCCCGGAGCCTCCGCCCCCTGAGAGGCGGCCCCGCGGTGTGCGAGCGCTGCGGGGACGCGGCTGCAGGAAAGACGCTCATACCGAGGTGTAAAACGTGGTACGAGGTTACCTTGCCCTAGCTGTTAAAGGCAGTGAAGCAGAACCGAGAGCGCTTGGTTTGTGCTCGATGCGGCTGCGCCGCCAGTGCGATCATTTCCTCCTTCCCACCGCATCCGGACCGCTCATGGCAAGAGCACCGGCAGGACTCTCACACCGCACGCCCGGTTCGGGGGCTGCAGCAGCCCGACCCGCACTGACAAACTCTTCAGTCCTGTGCTTGAGGATGTTCTCCTTTGGCTTAGCTGATCCGCTTACTCTGCAGGTCTTACTTAAAGCGATTCAAAAGCATCTCTTCAGTTGCTGATGAGGTGGTCAGGAGACAATAGACGGTACTCTGTCCCGTGGGCACCGTGGTACATGTTGCTGTAGTTGCCACAGCAGTGTCTACATAGGTCTTTTTTCAGTCCACAGTCTGTAGTCTTATAGTAAGAAGCCCTATACAGAGACAGCGCAGCTAAGAATTGAGTTTGTTGTCAAAAACTTCTGCCAGTAGTAAGTATACAAATTTTTATTCAGAAAAAAAATAAAAAGGGCATTCCCTCTTCTCCTTTTAAGTAGTAAATATATTTCTTGCTGTTCACAGTGGAGGGGGGGAAGTGGGGGGTTTCTTTTTTCTGCAGTACAACAGTATATATTTCTCTTCTTAGGTGAGATGTCTAAGACCACTGCTATTCAGTTTTCAACTAAGCTAAAGTTGTTTCTGGTAGTAGCTTCCACTGAGAAGCTACTACAAGTATAACTATTCTTTCCTGGTAATGAGTGCTTGGTCTCTGTACTAACTTCAAACTCAAATGCATCTCCAACACACTCTGAATGGTCTCTGTTTCTCCTCAGGTGTGACAGGCACTAACAAGGAGCAACAGATCAATGCATAAATGCCACCATCACCTTCTACTTTCTGTGATGGAGAAGCTCACATGTTGAAAGGAATATTTTGTGTATAAGCTGGCAGAGAATAATAATGGTTTACAATATAAAGTTTGATATGTACCTAAGGAATTATGAGAATTATATTTTCTTAGGAAAAATCACTTACACAATGTACATTAAAGCGTTTCTTCTTAAAACCCATAATCCTGTGGAGATCATGCTCCAGAAGCAGGGGAACAGGCTTCCCATCTGAAGTCCAGCAAAGTCAGCTGAAACATTTTGGCAATCTCCAGTAGGCCCTAACAAGCTCTGCAGTTTTAACACCTGAGAAGCTGCAGGGCAAGGCAACACAGGAGTCTATGTGAACTTCCTCATAAACCGGAGTTTTGCATAGGCAATGATAAGGAAGATAACAGTCATACAGAGGAGAGCCACTATGTTTTCCCACATTGCCCAGCTGGTAGGGGCGATTCCTTGGCTGCACAGGTATGCTTCACCAGAACACCTGCAGAAAAACATGGGGCACAAGTTCATATTACTACATGGCACACATCTTCAGGTAATTACTTTTATTCCTGTTTCACAAAGATCCTTCTACTCTCAACTCTGCAAAACAGGTGATAGAAACAGAGAACCCATCACCAAATAAAACTCAAGGGACAAATCTAGATCTCTAGTTCTCATAATTTTTCAGTAGCAACCTAATTGTTTTTTATAGATAACTGGCAACTTATAAGGAAACCTCAGAACCACCTTAAACCATGGTAAATACAGAACCATTAGTTTCCCCTCAACAATCACTGAAAGTCCAAAAGCTGTGGACACAGTGCTGTAAGCTCTGTTCCCTGCAAAATACTCAGTTTGCCATCTCTCTAGTAGGTGTCACGAAATCGTTGCGCTGCTACAGCTTAAGGTATCAGTAGGCGAGAGCATTTCAAATGGGGCAAAATGGAGCACTGTGAGAGAGATATCTGCAGGAAGGTTAATATTTACAAACAAGTTCTCTGGGGAAGGCTTGTTTCTGATCACAGGTCTACTGCTTTCCAGCAACTCTAGCTGTCCACACACTGCATTTCCATTGTTAAGTGATCCTGGATTTGTTTAGGAAACCTGATCAATCAGGGCTAGGTTATCAAATACAAAACTTAATTTAGCTCATCTGCCTATTTTTATAAGTTTCATCCCTACTTCACTCTAGGATAATTGTGGAGTTTTACTGTATAATCCTAAAATACATTACTCTGGGATATGTTGTTGAGACTGGCTTGTAAGGGTTATTCTGCAAACAGTATAAAAATTGGACACAATCAGACTTCCCTTTAGGCAAATCATCACAATCCAGGCCCAGAACCACCATGAGTTACTTACATTTCTTCTGAAATATTGGGAGGACAGCTGCCTGTATCTCCCACAAACACTGTAGTATTTGGATTCTTTTCACCACAGAAGTAGAGATCTCTGTACTCATTCACCTGAAGAGCCTAGGTTAAGAGGCAGACATAAGATTTTTGCAGAGTTCATGGTTTGGGGTGTTAAAACTGAAACATTTCAAAAGAACTTGATTATTAGAATACACATACAACCATTCTTGGAATTGTTCATGTTCCTTTTTATTTTCAAGTTCTTAGTCACTGTCTTTCTTAGGAACTGCTCCAAGTTCTACATGCAGGGTGGCTTGGTGTGCCAGGCCTTGGCTTCAAAGTTACTTAGCCACAGGTTTTGGTCTTGCCAGCTACAAGTTCCTGTTCATCCACTTTCACCTGGGTCAATCTACTGATCCAGAAAACCATGTGGCTGCATGCAGACACCCCAGCACCACCACACTGAAGGCATGGCACAGTCAGCCAAAGCAAGAGGTGAAAGGTTCCCCATTACTGGCATCCTGCACTCAGCTATCTCAGAGGACACTTCCACATTGAGTAACACTGAAAAAATACCTCAGTGATACCCAGACAATGAGGTTTCACACATCTCCCACCCTGCACCAGCTCCAGCACTCATTTCAGTCATTGTTACACAAAGTAGGACACTATTCCTTTCAAAGAGGCTTGGCCAGGATGCAAAAACAGGAGGTGGAAACACAAGTCCCACCTGGGACCTGCTCTATCTATTTACTGTGTTTCAAGCAGCGGCATCCTTAGATTTCTGGTACCCCAGCTCCTTACTATTCAGAAAAGTCACATTTCACTTCAGAGGAAGCCACGTTCAAGACTGAGACACTTGTGCACTACAGTAAATCCTTTAACCAGTTGGAAAGTCACTGGCCCCTGACTGGCCACCCATACAGTGGTGTCTGGAGAGGCTGTACAATATTTGATTTTATTCTAAACCACAGGGATCAACTATTCAGGCTACGAATTAGTGTCTGACTGGACAGCTTGCTCTGATGCTGTCCAAGCAGAACTAATTCTGTAGCACAAAGCGTTTGTTTGGTCTCTGAGACTTCCAGCTCTCACACAGAGATCTAACTTCTGCTTCCTTTT